>VWYH01006000.1:120612-140561 GCA_013399365.1 Pampusana beccarii
AAAAAGAGAAAGAAAAAGAAAAAAAAAAAACAAACTCTTACCAGAATGTCCTAAAGACATGGAAAAAAACTCAGACTCCTGAAAGAAATTGTATCCTGGATTCCAATGTGCTTTGTTCTCATTACCTTGAACCTTTCATCTTCCATTAGACTTCTACAAAGTGAAAGAAGAGTTTGAATGAACCTTTTAAATCAAAGTGGTAACCTTTTACAACCATTTGGAATAGCTGTGAACACCTGCTAAATTACTGCAGACGCTACTTTATTATTGCCACTAAGAAAATCTGAGTAGTTTCCTGCATACGCAAATCAATTCAGCAATTATATTAGGAAATGAAATCCTGTTATTTTCATAAATTTCCACACATATTAAAGCATCGATTTCATTCCTTTCTAGACGTTTCCAGGAGACATAAAAGTAAGAGAGAACTCAGGCAGGTAATCCTTTTTGCATTGTTCTTGAAGTGAATTACAGCACAATTTAGTGAGTTAAACAATTAAAAAAAAAAAAAAAAAATCGGAAGTGCTGGAGTGCTGTGGAAGTCCTTGCAGGTCATCTCTGAGCTAGAAGCCTTCATATGCACACCTCAGTTTGTGATTTACTTGCGCACTGTACATTGCCAAATCTCTTTTAGATGACCAAGCCTTTATAGGGTGACCTTAAGGGCATATGCTCTCTCTAAGCCCCTTGCCTCGCAAAGCCCCGTGACTTTCTAGGATACAAGAGACTGTAGCAGCCATGACCATGCCAACAACTAACCAGCTATACCGCTTGCTGCCCCTGATAGTGTGTGGGTGAAACCTGCCTCAGGTTCTCTGCACTACATGATGATGGGATTGTTCATGCGGTGACTCCTGGGGTACAGAATAAAATTGCAGTCTGTCCTGCCCTTCCCCACATGTACTGTGCCTCACAGATTGGTGCCATCTGTATAGTTAATAAGCGTATTATCTTTCATCATCCAGGCCGTTAGTGCAAGTATTAAATGGTACCAGATCCAAGACAGGCCAAGTTAGGCCACTGCTGCCCTGTATTTAACATTGTACCACTGAGAATTACTCCTTAAGTAGAGCTTTGTACCCATGCAACAGAAGCTTCTTCTTAGCCACGGCTCCCTAGACTCCCCCTGAGAAGGTATATGACACCAATGACCTGCTTTCAGTCTACAGGGCCCACAGATGTCTCCAGATTTCATGTCTGGCACATGTGATTTACACGCCTTCTGTTGCTGTAGCAATGCACATGTCCTACCAGTGTCCTATCCCTGAATAAAATTTACAAGCCCTGCCAAAGTGCCAGTGTGACTTTCCATCCTTTTTCATGGATTGGCATTTCCTGAAATTCCAGAGTAACTCTTTTTATATTTCTGAAATTTTCACTATTTAATGCCTATTCATTAGTGCCCTCGGAAACTCACGCTTTTCTAACCCTACGTTCAGTGGATGTCTGTATTGCAGCACCAGCTGTTTGTGTATGTTAGGATTAATCCCCGGTGCAAAGACATGTCCAGGGCTCATCAGAATCCCATTTCACATGTCCATCCAGCTTTGTTCTCCAACTCTCTCCTCCTTGCACCCACATTTCCATGAAAAAGATGTCCTGGCAAAGGGGCCAGAAGCATGTTAAAATGAGCTCTTCTAGTTCTTCAGCCTGGAAAATCAGAGTACTAAGACCCCACAGAGCTTCCCAGCAGATGAGTCCAGATGGAACCTAGAATATATCACAGATTAAACTCTACTGTGCCAGTTATACACAAATGCAAAATAAAAAGACAATATCTTCCCCAACTGTGTGTGAACAGTCTTCTATTACTGTTTCTTTTCCTGGAAGAGTAGGAGAGAAACCTTTACATCTATAGTCTTCTTGCCGTAATTAATTCACAGGTTTTGTTTTGATGTTTTTCTGATATTGAAAGTTCTTTCAACTCAGAGCTCGTAACTTCAGGCTTAGTGCCAAATATTTTTTGCTTTCTAAAAGCACATCGTCTGTAAGACAACTGACAGACATTCCTTAGGATGAAAACTGCCACAAATGGTCTGAATTGTTCCAAACCTTTTCCTGCAAGTCATCTGTTTCAGACAATCCACTTTTCATCTCTCACAAAGCAGAGGCAGTCTCTGCATTTAAGGGTCAGCCAAAATAATGTTAAATTGTGTTTTTCAGCATTTTTTGCTGTGTAATGTAGTAGACAAATGACTCCACTAGTCTCTGTTGAAAGTGGATGCTCTTGAGATACTTATGCAAATGCATGTAAGGACCCTAATGACAACTGAACCATGAAGCTGCAAATGAATCATGGGCCAGCTATGGAAAGGAGGGCACTGAACAGATAAAAACAAGTATGGAAAGGGAATTAAACCTCAGCTTGAACAGGGAGAGTTTCTATACTAATTAGAACAGATACTGAGCTAGCTGACAGAGAACTGGGTTTCTTTCATTCTTTGTTTGTTTCTTTTCCTGGAAGATTTGTGAATTGAAGATCCCTTGTTGCATGGAAGAAGGTCAGGTGCAGCTTCCACTAGGAAGGTCCCAGAGTCTGGGTTTGGGTCCCCACTCACGTGGACAGGGCTGGACCACTGTGAGGGATCTCTGATGTAGTGGTGAATGATCCAGCTCTGCAGCTAGAAGCTGTATGAACCCACTAGATAGGGACAGGGGCCACGGAAGTCCTCTAGCTGTAGTGTGTCTGAGAGCCGGGGTAGCACCTGTGTGTGGTGCTGTGCTGTGCAGATGTCCCCACTTAGACAAACCTGGATGCGTCTCTCCACTGCACGGCCAGGACTTTGCCTCATCCCAAGACAGCGAAGTCGAATGGAGATTCGAAAGCCCAGGTTAAAGGGCTTTAAAATTATCTCTCAATTCCTCTGCAATATCTGCTCTACTTTTTAAAGATTATTTTGTGTACTCAGACACAACAGAGGACAGGCCACAACCTGAAATTTAGGATGTTCATGGGAGATCCATGATTCTCCCTAAACCTGTGTCCTACTTACTATTATGGGCCCATAATCGCATTTCTCACTATAATAAACATATTTGTTTTGCTCTGAGAAAACAAAAGACATATTGAGAGGCAATTAGCAGATGTACACTTTCCAGTGAAGTTGCTTTCATTTTAGATATATGGAAGAAAAGGCAATAAAAAAATCAGCTTCATGAAAAATATATTTATCTCTTGTCTGTCGTATGATGCCATACTGAGATTGTTCCCCCAAGCAAACTATGTCATGGCAGAATGGCAGGAAACTATTTGAACATGTGAGCTGTTAACACATATGCATGTATATTGGATTTTACACTCCAGATACAGAGAAAGCATCCAGCAGAGCAAGTCCCAAACCTGAGTTATTACTGTACTACTTGATACAAAATGAGTTCCATTCTTATAGTTTTCATTTGTCCATATATTCATTTTACTAGCCGTCCAAGGAAAGACAATTCAAATTGTTCCCTAAAACTTTTTCTGATTTTCTGAAACCCACATTCACACAGTGCAGCAGCACATAGTTGCTATACGCAGTCAAGTGCAGCACACATATACACGGTCATGAATGAAAAAACCTGCCAGGTCTGTATGATGGACAAAGCAATAAATACCTTTTTTGCAGTTCCCTGTACCTGAAGAGCTGGAGATGCACAAATTAATAGGCTTTGTATTGGTAAATACTTGTTAACATGTTAGGCAGACTCAGTCTCAAGAACACTTTTTATATCGATGACTACAAATGGAATTGAACTTGTTGGCTTTTCTACAACAGAGGATTACTGCAGTAAGTCAGTAACAAGTTACCATAGTGACCCATTACACACAGGGAAAGTAAATTTCTCTGCATTTATTTTTGGACCTTTCTGTAGGGCTATATTTTCAAACAAAACACCAGTCTTCAAACTGGTGTATGCTTCTCTCTTCTCCATTGTGCAATGGAGAAAGACTAGCATGTTTAGGACATAACACACCAGGCATCTCAGCAAGGCAATGGTATTTTTGTGTTTAACTGAGTGTGTTATTAGTACCAAGCAAGCTGCAACTCACTTTCAGAGCTTCGGTATCACAAATTATGTACCTAAATGCTTGTAAAAACGTTGTTCTGGTTTCTCTTTCCTTTGCATCACATCAAATAAAATCACAATACCTCTGCATTTTTCAAACACAGGTTTTTTTTGAGTAGGTTTTAGTATCAGTTAATAGGACTGCAATCTTCCATCTCTCTTTCCTGTACTCGATATTTCAGCCCACACTGAGTTCCAGCATCCACGTAGCTTTCCTTCACAGTACCAAAATCTTTCCCTTCATTCACTGAGCATTTTCTTTCTTCCCTCCACATTCACACACAGTTTTGGCTGTGGCGAGAGAGTCAGGTACATGAAATCGAGAGGTGCTTGTGGATGTCTGAGCACTCAGCATGCCCCTGTGCCCAGGCAGTCCCTACTCCCCAGCACCCTCAAGCAGCACCCCCCATGGTACCCATGAGAGACAGCTGGAGTGCTGGGATGAAGCCAGCGCATCATCACTGCTAACACATGGTGCTGAGCTCCTGGCTGCTCACCCACAGGCCTGGCTGCTCCAGCATGGAGGGAGAGGCTGCCTGGGCACCACGGGAGTCCTAGGAAAGAGGAAGACTGGATCCTGAGTTTTTCCCTCTCTTCTTTCCTCTGCAGCTTGGGGATCTCACTTCTGTTACTGGGGCTCAGTACCTTCACTCTGCACAGGCCAGGGGGACAAGGAGAAAGAGGAGCAGAGCTCGGTTGTGGACGTTCATCTCAGAGGTTCAAGTGCTTCCTGAACAGCTCAGGTGCATGATGTTTGGCACTGGAGCATAGAATCATAGCATGCCCTGAGTTGGAAGGGACCCACAAGGATCACCGAGTCCAACTCCTGTCCCTGCANGTTGCTAAAATCAAACAGCTAATTTATCCCTCATCCCCAAGGCAGCAGCATCCAGGTTTTCTGCTGGAAAAGTTTGAATCAGCCTCTTTTCAGTCATCTTAGCGCGTGTTGCTGCTCCCCAACACGACCTGCCAAATCCAGGCTACTTTTATATCCTCCTCCACACCTGGTTACCACTTAGATGCTGTCAGCCTGACACAACTGCAGTGTCATTCACTTAATCAGACAATATAAAAGAAATCAGGCAGTACTGAGCCACTATCCATGCCTTTCCCATCCACTTCTCAAATGGCTAACTTATCCTGCAAAAAATGGTGAAGAAACTGAGAATCCAGTTCAACGACTAACTGACTGATAAGAACGTGTTTCCATTAAATGTTATGGAATTTCAGAAACATTTAATTCCAGTTCCATATACATGTAAAGTGTACTCTAAAACTGAAATGACTTAAAATTTTCACACAGTGGAAACAAGAAGACATTTATGGCATATTTCATGTACACACAAAGAAGTGGAGATTAAAGTAACTTGAGGGCAGCAGTTATGCTCTTTGAAGCACATCTAACTGATCATCTGAAATTCTTCTCTGTAGCGAATACTGGTGCCGTTCTGGATGTCTTGTTACAATGATATGTAATAACAGTGCCACATTAATGAAGGGCAGTTAACTTAGACACTCCAAGCGAGTTGCTGGTGTATGACTCATTATATTGTGACTAGAGAAGCCTGTGAACATCTTGTATTAATTTGAGTGATTTTGAATTTTTCTTCATAAAAAATATATAAAATCTGAATACAGGTACAGACTAACAACTCACAAATTTCTGGATTTGCTTAAAAGCCTTGTTCAGCTCCTCTATATTTCAAAGGTTACACGTGTTCAATTGAATGTGAAGCTGACAGCAAGACCTTAGAAGAAATGTTGACTTTGATGTTTAAGTGAAACAAAATACAACCTAGCGAAATTATTTCTCATTTACACCTGTTTTAATGTGCTCAGATTTAGAGCCAATGTCCTTAAAAGTTAATGTAAGAAAGTAAAAGAAGTCAGGCTCTGGAAAACAATGTTTTTCATTGGAAGGATTAAGGCTGTACCTTAAATTTTACCTTCCCATCAGTAACAGCTCCCTGATTGTGCATTTCTGTGTGCTTGCTTCGGCTTGTGATGTATGTATAACCAGGCATCATTCACCCTTAAACGAACACAACAGGCTAAAGTTAATAGTCATCAATAAGAATAATGTTTTACCTGCCAGTTCTGGGGGTTGTTTTGGGTCGAGTTCAAGTGTGCTTTGATTTACACATCAGAAGACTGCACAGCACCTACGCGTCTCTTTGCGTACCCTGTCTCCCAACGAAACTCACAGCTCCAAGTCAAATACTTAGGAGTGGAACTTATGAAAACTGGTGCCAAGGTTTGAGACAAGGCTGTTTCCTTCCTTGTCCCAATGAAGAACTTATGTCCATTCATATTTATAACCTAACTTCTCTCATGTTATTAGACAACTACAACAGTCCAGACTCGGAAGACAAGAGGTTATTCTTCAATTACCTCGACACAGGCCTCAGAGCCATTTAATATGTCTAGTGATATCTGAGACATTCACATGGGACCAAATTTGTCAAAGGATCTCTGGGAGACCTGGACCTTTCTGTGCGCTACTCAGGAAGCATGTAGAATAACCCTGGACATTTGGTACAGAACCAGAAACTGATGTGGAGGAAAATGAATCTCATCCACAGAGTAACAGTACAGCCACACTGCCTCTAGTGTTTGGGGTTTTTTTTATAATGCCGCAGAAAGTTTATTGGGCATTTCTGAGCAATATGGGTAGAATTCCTCTTTTGGTAGAGGGATTTAAACTCATTTTTCGCATACCTTAAGCATTAGGATACATCATGGTCCAAGCATGATGTATCTCTGAATTCCTCCAACCAAAGTTATTGCATTTTATGTATTGGGCCAAGGACAGATTGTTAGTGTATGCGATCGTTCATCCAGCACAGTATCTCTCAGTAGTACACATCTCATTGCAGTCAAGCCTTCTATGGCTTCTTGTAGTCTGGCTTTCTGTTAGAGGAAGCTTACTGCGACCTGTCTCTTGTTCAAAAAAACACATTGGTTGAAGTGAGGGATTAGTGTATATGACACCTGAAGAAGAAATGAAAAGTGAAGGTAATTTAGCTTATCTAATACAAATGTAATATAAAATGCTTGAAATCCCTTTGAAGAAGAGAGTGGAGTAATGATGAGTAAGATAGGTTGATAAAAGCCTCACTACTGGGTTGCTAAAGTCACATAAATAGGTGACAACACATATTCAAATCCCTGATGAAGTCGGACAGGAACTCTTGTATATCAGTGGAAGAGTGAATACCCTCATTTCTCAGCTGCAAAATATCCTTTTGTGGAGTGTCATCATTTTGGCTTTGCCCTAAAACTGCCTAGGAGCACAAACACATGTAAAACTATCAGTAAGAGGTGATTCAGGAAGCTATTGCCCTATAGCCAAAATGGCAACAGTGGGAGTAATCTACATGTGTGCTGTCCTGTCATATGTGGCATACTACTAGGTACTCCATGAATGCACTGATTAATGTATCTCATCTCGCATATGTTTGCATACTTATGGATTTATGGTGATTTTACCATTCCAGGTAACGGCTATATACAAGGCTGAGATTATAAGTTTTGAGTTTACCAACTGAAAACAGAAGTGAGGCAGGTCTCTGTTACCTAAGTGATTTTACTTCTTGACCAGTGCAGAGACGTGTTTGTGCTTTGCTCCAGTTTTCTGTGTTATCTGATGTCACCAAACTACTGAAAAAAACTGAAAGCAAGGTCAAATTAGCAGCAGCAGCTAGGGTTGATCAAATTACAAGGAGGCTCATGGTTTACGATCTATTCTTGTTTGCTGCTTTTTTGCAGATTATCTCCCTTTGCAATATAAACATCCAAATTTAAAATTTCCCTCATTTGATTTTTAACGAAATCCCTAATTTCAACATCATGGAGACACAACCATTTTAGCGGGTTTCCTCTATGGCATATGCCCATGTGGAAGAATTGCCAGAGGGCTATGGATGCTCTCTACTGTTCGCATATTCTCAGTTTCATTCCCCTACACATAGGCTGAAACAAGGCCCTTTACAGGCTTGAGCAAAATAAAATGTTAGAGTAAAAAATTCAGTCAATGGGGTTATTCAATGGAATATGTTCTTGGCCTTTGGTTTCAATTCAGTGAGAACATTTTTGTTTTGCTTGAATAGAGTCTCTTGATTGGTCAAAACCTGTTTCTTTACAAGAACTGTGATGCAGTAATGTAACATAAAAAGTATGAGTTCTAGAATAGCCTTTGGAAATCTAAATCTAATAAATTCCTTAAAGTACAATATGTACCTGAACATACAAAAAGTCTTCTTGAAATGCTTTGTTGGTCTGGGGCCAAGGGACTTGACCCAAAGTCCTTTGAAGTCAACAGGACTCATTCCAACAGCCTCATTATAGCATTTCAACTCTAACTTGGTGTGAAAATAAAAAGTGTGTTCTGGTCTTGAGTGATGGAACCACTGATTTGCAGTACCAGGAAACTATATATATATATCTTCCTTGTCTAACCTCTTACTGGCAGTCTTGGATAAGGCACTTATGTTATTTTGCAATTAGTTACTTACAGTCAGGGTTTATGCCACTGTGATTTCAGCTCCATTCAAATACATTTTTATGGACATCCAAGTAGTTGTTACACTTCTTCTCTGGAAAAACACCTGCGTTTGCAGAGAATTGCTGTAGAGACAACTTTACAAAATATACTCGATGAATGTGAAAATAAATCTAAATCACCAGCTCATCTTCTGTTAGCAGAAGTGCTTGTACTGATCAGTATACTAAAAGAAGTTTGAGCTTCCAGTGTAAGACACACAACTGTTTTGACAACTCAGACTGAAAGGAAAGATTATATTGCTTTTGTATACGCACCACATCACATATAAATTACAAATTTATTCGAAGTCGTGTGATTTAGATATATGTGAGATGTATAATATGCATGTGTGTGTGGATAGAAGAGCACGTAATGAGAAGTGAGGAAGATGATCTTGCATTTTGGTGGTGGAAATCATTTTGAAATTGTCACAAATTATGTCTTAGACAGTGTGCCATATATACTTCACAAGACATCTCAAAAATTATATGTGGTATGTTTATGTTGCCATTTGTATGTATTTCTGTTATCTGTGCTACCACAGCACTTCCAAACCTCCCTCCAGTCTTGCACAGTGTTTAAATAAGTTGTTAGGCACAGCTCAATCAAACAACAGACCGTCCTCTTTCCCAAACTGCGTATGTAATGTGCGGCCTATATTAATCTAATTTAACTTTAAGCACAAAGATCAATCTCCTTAGGCTTCTTCTATCTAGTTTGAAAAGACTAACACAACAGAAGACAAAGAATTGTAGTCACATGCAAATAATCGAACTCCAGACAGAGTTTCCAGAAAACCAATAACTCTATTAGTATAGGATGAGCATCTAACTCCATCAAGCAGGCTTTTCCTGAGAAGATGGGTGTGCCGCTAGCAGGGTTACTGCCTGCCTGATGTACTGCTTTGGGGCTTTTTTTTCAAGGTACATCTTTTATTCATTCAAACACGGACTTAAATGAATGCTGATTTTTTTTTTCATTAAATTAAACTCTTCCTTTTTGTCTGTGTCTAGGGGAAGGCAGGAAAAGGCTGATTTGAAAATCTAGTGCCCTTGAGAAAGGAGATTAATTGGCATTTTACTGGTTTGGACAGATAGGGAAAGGATGGATTTCAGGGGGTGGAAAGGAGGTGGGAGATGACAAATGACAGGGAAGTAAAAAAACCTTTACAGCGTTTTTTTATGTCAAGAAAGAACAGAAGTAGGCAGTAGGGTTTTCCACAGCATGAATCTGCAAGAGATAAGGTCAGCAATAACACTGAGTGGCTCCAGAGGTTAAATATAAATACATTTTATCCTTAGTTCTGTCATAATTTGAGCACAGTCCTCAGAGAAAAATCCCTTTATTTGAGTTGTGAAAGAGTTTGGGTTTGGTTTTTTTTGGGGTAGAGCTTATGTGAAAGGTTTTAAACAATAGAAACCATGAGCTGAATTGCAAAAACGAAGAAAACCCCCAAATCTTACTCTTCTTATGCCAAACAGCAAGACCTGTGGTTGTTCCTGATTTCCCAAGCAATGGTGTGCTTGTCAATGCACATCTTCTGCACTGTGTGGATTCTTATGGGTGTCAGTGATTCTTGCACAGGAGTGAAGCCTGCCATGCATCTGCACAGCAGACATAAAGCCCTCAAGTATTTTCTTAAAAACGAGTTTCTGACATAGAGAGACCATCATGGCATCCAGAGCGAATTATAGCAGTAGTACTAAAACTGATCTCCAAGCATCTTCCACTTTAAAACATCAATGCAAAATTAATCTAAATTAAAAGCAAGATTTATTTTAAAAGGAATAAAAAAGGATAGGTAGTTAATGATGTTTTGCATTTGGTGATGTAAACTGTTTCACAGTTAAAGTAGAGTTTCAAAGCACAGAGTAAATTATCAGAGATGGCAACTTCTTAGATTAAAATATCACCACTATACAAGTTTTAACCAAAATACAGGGTCTTTTTCTTTAAAATACAGCTTTAGATACCACCTAAGCAGACTAAAAGGCACCTGTTGTTCTCATTTCATCAGGTTGGGATAAGCGTGCCTGGGAGTGAAAATGAGAGGTAGCAAATCATATACTGCAGATGAAAAAGAGACAGCTAAAAGGGAAGAGGTAAGACATGATGTCACTGATTTCTGCATTCATGGTTTGGGCTCTGAGATGCTCATTTACTGAATTTTCTGCCTGCTCCACAGAACAGCACCTCGCTTGTATGTGTCTTCTCCAAATAGATGCAACTGAGAAAAAAAGAAACAAACAAGTCTCCAACACACTGAGGAGCATGACTTGATTGTATCAGTGTGGCATGGGAGGCTGCAGGGGAGCACTCTGTCCCTCAGAGCAAGGCTCTGCATCCATGTACCCCCACATAGCTCTCCTGGGGGCCAACTCTTCTTAATTTACTTTTTTTTTTTTTCATTATTTTGCTTTTTACCTTAAGTCCCAGATTCCCTTTGAGTGCCTGGCAGCACAGAGACACTCATTATCCATGTGCTCACTCATCAGGCATTTGAAAGAAAACATGAGGCCTTTCCACAGTTCCAGAGTGCATGTTTTTTCATCTGGAAATTCATAGCAATTTATACCACAAATACACAAGTTTGCTCTGCTCTCTGTTCTCTCTTTCCCAGAAGGTCTCCAGCCAGCTGGTGGGGAACAGAAAAAGCTACCTGTAACCAAGTGACATAACACAAGAGCCAAAGCAAAGATTTTGCACGTGCCTGGGAGGGTGACACATGTTCAGGCAAATATTACCTGTAGAGACACCACTAGCCGAAGAAGGATTGCAGTAGAAAAACAAACAAACAAGCAAAAAACCCAATACATAATTTTCATTGTGCAACCAACAGTATGCTTGCCAATAGCACTGTCTCTCTAGGAGTAATACTGGGAGTAGGATCCTGTTGTACACACATTTGAGATGCCCTAGGGTAGCCCAGCTGAGCTACAGCTGTCCTTCTAGGGAAGCATGGATCTTCCATAGGTCCTGTGACAAACCTGCCAGTCTGTGCAGTGTTTCAAACACCTGAGGACATCTCACATGGCACCAGATCTTGCTTGTGAGCTGCTGGTTCACCCCTCTAGTCCTGCCAAGCAGCACAAACCACGTTTCGGTAGACATTTCACTGGCCCAGCTCGGTGTCCCTTTTGACTCCTGCCACGGCCTGCACCCAGGAAGCAACCCAGCTGCCCAAACGTAGCCATCCAATGCCACCGGAGGTGGCCTAGGGTGTCACAGGCAGGTAGCTATGATAGTAAGGGAGACTGATGTCCTTCTGAAGAAGCAGCAGGAGCTTTGGCAGAAAGCGTCCTGGTGGCAGGTCATATCTGTTCCCACTCTTCCTCCTGGCTTCCCCTTCTTCTATCCACTCCTGTGTGTGACTAATACAGTTGTCTTGTACAATCTGCAAAAACAAAGCTATTCACAGCTACACTTCCAGGACTGTACTGTGAGCACTTATTCAACTCAAGTTTGCCTTGATGCAAATGTGAAGTAGATGCGTAGCAGCATACTCCCATCCATATGAGGACCCAGAGCTACCTGTTGAGGTCACTGGGAGAGTGTATTTCTAGTTTTATTGCACTTCTGTAAGAGAGCACCCAGTGTCAGATTTTTTTTTTTTCAGAGAAGCTGTAGGATGTTTATTTCTAATTTGCCATAGAACAATATGTTGAGAAAGAACAGAAACTTGGGGACTGAAAAAATTTAAGACATGACCTATACGCTTTACACTATCTCATATAAAAAAGGGTGTTGTGGAAGAAACTCGGGTTTTTTCCTTATGCACAAAAGAAGAGATTAAATTAATCCAAAGAAAACACATTATCAGTGAAGGAAAAAGTCTGTTTGCAAGACTACAGATGTGCATTTGTTTCTGCTTCTAGAAAGCTATGGCTTTATATTAGATTATTATTCTCTTTTTCCTAAAACAGTTTTACTAGAGGACACTTCAAGGAAATGATCAACCATGAGCACCATAGCAAATATTTCGCTAGATGTGGTGTGTTTGGCATAGTAGACTACCCCTCTTTTTGTAAATTAAGCAGAGTCTGGGAAGATGATGTAAGACACGTAACTCTCTACAGCAAAATTCTTGCACAGGTGCATTGCCAGCTCATGGTCAGCCTGGTCTCCATCAGGACCTCAGAGACTTTTTCTGGAAAGCTGCACTGCAGCTTATCAGACCCTTATCAGCATGTACTAGTGCCTGGGGTATTTCTTGGCGTTTGCCATAGTTGAACTTCATGCGATTCCTTACTGGCCAGTTCTACAGCCTGTCAAGGTCCCTTTGAATGGCAGCACACCCATCTGGTGCAATGACCACTCCTCCGGATTTTCTATCATTTGCAGACTTTGTGAGATGCACTCTGTCCCTTCATCCAAGCCATTAGTGAAGTTGTTAAACAGTATTGATCCCAATGTTGACCCCTGAGAGGCACCAATAGTGACTGGTCTCTGCTTGGACTTTGTGCTGTGATGAAAAGCCACTGAGCCCAGCAGTTCAGCTAGTTTTCAGTCCACCTCGCTGTCCATGCGTCTAGCCTGTACTTCATTAGTTTGCATGTGAGGCTGTTACGGAAAACAGTGTTGAAAGCCTTGCTACAGTCAAGATAAGCAACATACACTGCTCTCCTCTCATCCACCAAGCCAGTCAGTTTTTCATAGAAGGCAATCAGGTTTGTCAGGAGTGATTTTGCCCTCATAAAAGCAAACTAGCCACTGCCTTCCAATACCTTGATACTTTTGGAAATAGTTTCAAAATTTGCTTAGGGTTGAAATTGTTGCAGAATGAAATGGTTCTGTAACTAGCACTACTGTCTCGAAGAAGGGGATCAATGAAATAAGGGTCACAAACCCATTTTGTTTAAAAGTACCACGATGCCTATGGAGTTACGGGGTTTCAGGGACATGCCCTGTGTAAAGTCCTCGACTCAGCAAAGCCAATTGTCAACACTTGAAACAGCATTATATGTTTTCTGATATAAAACCATCAAATAAACCTTGAAAACTAACTAGAAAACCTCACAGGAGTGGGTACTTCTGAGTTTCTTCATGCACCCTGGATATACTAGTGGTCAGAGTACTTTTAATCCAAAAGCTTATCAAGGCCAGCCCAAGCAGTGAGGTAGCAGCCAGCACTCTGGCAGCCAAGGCAACACGGGAAGCCAATGCAAGAAATGCCGCAGTACTTGCTAGGCAGGCTTCATGCTGAGCACAGCAACAGTCAAACCATACCTGCCTCCCACACCCTCCAGAGCGCTCTTTTATCTTCCATAGCTGACTCTGGATAACTTCTAATCATGTGGATACTCAGTTTCCTCATATAAGTGTGGTGCAGACTGTAGGCAGGCAGACCTGCCTTCAGCTTAAGAGGGTGTGATTTTCAGTGTTTAAATGGGCATGAGTAAATAGTATGAGCTGGGCCTTGAGTGATAACGCATAAACAAGAACGCACAGATTTTCTTTCTATTGTGTCTATTTTTGATCAGAGAAACAGCACTGACAATTTAACCTATCATGTCAGAAGTATTTAATGTCAATACAGAAAGAATAGTAATTTAAATCTGTCACCAACAACTGCCCATTTTCAGCTCTATCCAACATGTAGCTCAAGAAAGAAGAGGCTATATCGATATGAGATATCTTTTGTAAATTCATGGTAACCATCTGCCTCTCACTAGAAATGACTAGTATTTGATTTCAGACACAAGTGTCCACCTCTCCAGTGACTAGCTGGATTTAATTTCATCACCTTCCTTAATAGCAAGCAGTTGTATTTTCCTTCCATTGACAACACTATTGAGTTTATTCAGTAATAGGAAAGACAAAACGGGCTGGCTTGAAAGAGTTTTTAGGTGTAAATGGCTTGAGTTTGTTAAGAGTCTGTAGGAAGCTGCTGCTTTCACTAAGAAAAAGCTAAACTGTGTTGGTTAAGATGTATCTGTTTGTCAGTCAGGTCTGTGAATACAAGAGCTAATAATTAGCTAGATAGAGGCAGCTAAAGCCATCAGTGTGGCTGTGTAGATCCTGGCATGGTCTAACTGCCCAAGTATTTGCTCAGGATTTACTTAGTATTCACCAAATCACTGCAGGTCCCTGGCTACCACCACTCCAGGCAACTGGTGTAAGCTAACTCAGATGTGTTCATCTGTTGTGAAGTCGCAGCAGGGGTGAGAGCACAGCCTGACGTAAACATTTGCCAGCCTGTTGCAGATGAGTGGAGTGCACCTCACTCAAAAGAGAGAAGCAGCAATACGTTCTATTGAGGTAAAACACTAATTTGACAGAGTTAGATGAATTTGTTTGAATGTAACAAAGTTAACGGTGGTTTGACAAGGTTCAACAAGTTTGATGGCAAGGTTCACCTTATTAATTACTGCATGGAGGAAATACACAGAGGAAAACTGAATTAGCCTCAAGTTAGAATGTTTCACACAGAGACTGGAGATGCGAAGGGTAAGGAAAACCCTCCTGATGAGCCACATGGTTCAGAATGGACCATCTTTCTTTCTAAACTCCCCAGAGGAGTCTAGGTGCAGCTGGATCCAGACTTAGTCTCAGACTTGGTCAACGGTTTATGTCTAAGGGTAGAGATACAAGGAATAAGGGTAAGGAATGCAGAGGTTATAATGACTAATACTGAATAGCCGCATGGACTAGTAACGTTTCATTAATATCAGTTCAGCATGCAATCAAAGTTACCAAGGCAAACGCAATGTTGCCACACTACAAGATCGTGCACAATATTGGTCACTTACCAAAGATTTGCCATTGGTAAAAGGTCTCTCTGCTTTGAGGAGCAAGCTGGAGAGGTGTCCCAGTACAAAGGGAGAACACTGCCATGCAGCCATGCCGCCAAGCAGGGAGAGATCAAAAAAGGCTCACCCAGGCTGTCATATTTATAGAATCAAGTGACTGGCTTGCAGTCAAATCACATGTGGTGGGAAAGGTATGAATGAGACTCCTTCCACCCACAACTTGCTTCACTCCTTGATGAATGAGTCTTGGAAAAGCCACCCTCTATCCATACATCTCGCACATGATCAGTGTTCCAAGCTCATAGGCATCAGTGCTCACTGCACCACTCTGCTCCTCTGTGGGTGAGCCAGAGGAATTCATGGCCTTTGCCTCCTTTGGAGCCTGCACCAAACCACCACCAGTCTGGTCAAGTGTGTCGAGCACACCCATCAAACAGCCTCATAGTCAGCACAGGTTTAACATTAGTGTTCCATGAAGCACATGAATGCAGGTTGTAACTGTTTGGTTTAACAGTAGAGACCTTTGACTTGAAACAAGATTAACTCTCTTAACACAGAAATCATGCAAGAATTATTGCCAGGGTACAGTAGCGCTGGGAGCCACACAACTTCCCTTCTGGTCTGGGAGCTGGGGTGGTTTTTCCAAGACCTCCATTCCCACATGTGCAAAGGAGGAGTGGAATTTCCTGCCACATGCCAGCTTTTGTGTGACTTAATTCCCTTGAGAGCTGTGAACCCTAGAAATGCCTTGTGAAAGCACCACTGAAATATGCAGAGTTCTGTTTATATGTGGAGTATCTGAATGAAACAGTCATTCAGGGAGACATTACTGTTTCTAGTCTGAATGTGAAGATGATAGTGCAATACCCAATAGCAAATACTGATTTAGCAACAGGAAGCACTGTATACTGTCGAAAATCTGGCAGAATATTCAGAATGCATTAGTGTGATGGAACCAATAGTATGTTACCCTAACTCGTAGAGAACTACATCATAGTAGAAAATCAGCCACTAACTGGCTTTGTGCTTACTTGAAGAAAGCACCTTTTAAATATGTTTTCTTGTAGTTACGTCACTGTCACAGTCCATTCAGTGATGGACTCGTGATGGTTCTTTTACCTTGATCTCGAAACGCAAAATTGAGGCAACCAAAATGCCAAGGGGTTATAATTCAATCAAACAGTGTCACTGTTTGGCACGCGATAGAGAGAGATGGAGGAAAAGGAAAGGTAAAAGAAAAGGAGGAAAGAGGGTTGGTTACCACCAAATGAGTCCCAAAGGCATCCATCTGGTCTCAGGCCCTGTGAGAGTCCTGCCGGTCCTGTGTCGTGATTCGGGATCCTTCGGTGGGAAGATCTCCATGATGTCCAGTCAGGAGTCGTCTTTTATGCTTCTTCACTCCCCCTCACTCCCATAGATTGAGGCCAATCTCTTCCTCTGTTGCACAACCCAGGCTTAACTGAGCAGGCTCAAAGAGTCCTCGCTTTGCTTGCCAGAGCCAATCTGCACCTGTGCTGCCACTTTCAGGGGTCTCTTACGAGTCTGTTGGATGACCTCAAGACCCTTGGCGAGCCTCTGCACATGTTCTTCTTCCTAGGCCTTTATCACAGGGAGGAGGTGGAGGCAAGTCTGGCTCAGGCAACACGTGAAAATCCATCTTCTGGACAGCAATTATTGTCCGCAGGTCGGAGAGACCTTCGTAACCCAATTCCTTTTAGGAGGTGAGGGAGGAGTTTGGCTGAGGCAGCAGTGAAATCCACCCTCAGCTATTGTTTCCCGCAGCCCCCAGGTCAGAGAGACCTGTGCAACACAATTCCTTTCTTCAGGCCTCTCCCCAAGTCATTGTCCAATTCCTTCTACCAGACCATTCTGTTCTCCAAGTCCCCGATTGCAATGTTTAGGCATATACTCTTCTTCAGACCGACTCTTACAGTCACCCAAAATAATTTCCCTACAGAGAAGATCTCCAAGCAGCAGGGCTTACTTTCATGTCTTTTGTACTTTCATGATTCTGAACAGAGTTTAAACAGTGTTTTTTCCAGTTACCTCTACCCCAAGCAACAAAGGCAGGCATGCAGAGCATGATCAAGACTACTAATTCTGGGTGCCAAAGTGAAATGGTACAACATTTACAAGGTATTTATTTATATTTTGCAAAATGTTTTATGCGACTGCGGTGAGTAGACCCTGGCTGGACACCAGGTGGCCACTAAAGCTTCTTTATCACTCCCCTCCTCAGCTGGACAGGGGAGAGAAAATATAATGAAAGGCTCTTGGGTTGAGATAAGGACAGGGAGAGATCACTCAGCAATTACCATCATGCGCAAAACAGACTAGACTTGGGGAAATTAGTTTCATTTATTAACAATAAACCTCAGAGTAGGATAATGAGAATAAAAACTAAATCTTGAAACACCTTCCCCCACCCCTCCCTTCTTCCCAGGCTCAACTTCACTCCTGAATTTTCTACCTCCTCCCCCCAAGCAGTGCAGGGGGACAGAGAATGTGGGTTGTGGCCAGTTCATCACACATTGTCTCTGCCGCTTCTGCCTCCTCACAACCTTCCCCTGCTCCATTGTGGGGTCCCTTCCATGGGAGACAGTCCTCCACAAACTACTCCAGCGTGGGTCCCTTCCAGAGACTGCAGTCCTTCAGGAACAGGCTGCTCCAGCCTCGGTCCCCCATGGGGTCACAGGTCCTGCCAGCAAACCTGCTCCAGCGTGGGCTTCTCTCTCTCCATGGAGACACAGGTCCTGCCAGGAGCTTGCTTCAGCGTGGGCTTCCCATGGGGCCACAGCCTCTTTAGGGCATCTTTGTGCTCCAGCGTGGGGCCCTCCCCAGGCTGCAGGTGGAGATCTGCTTCAGTGTCTGGAGCACCTCTTCCCTCTCCTTCTTCCCTGACCTTGATGTCTGCAGAGTTGTTTATTCACATAATCTCACTACTCTCTCTTCTGACTGCTGCTGGTGTTATGCAAATGTTAGAGGTTTTTCCCCCTTCTTGACTATGTTATCCCAGAAGCTCTACCACCATCGCTGATGGGCTCAACCTTGGCCAGCAGCAGGTCACTCTTGGAGCCGCCTGGAACTGGGTCTATCAGACATGGGGGAATCTTCTAGCAGTTTCTCACAGAAGCCACCCTGTAGTCCCCCGGTATCAAACCCCTGCCATGCAAACCAAATACAACTTACATTAAGCAACTCTGTTACCCTACTGTCCTTCAAAGCAAGAAGGGACCCAGGTGCAAGCAATAAGAGATGTCATGCTCAGGAATATCGCTCTGTCTTTCACCTTTTGCAGCTGACTTAAGGATGTCCATGTTGGATCAAAATGCTGACCCTGGTGTCATCTTGAGGGGAGAAACACATTAATAATGAGTAACTGAGCACACATTAAACAGAGATCTTTCATGTTGCAGAAACGGGAACAAAGATGTTTCTCAGCTTCAACGTGTGTGAGTTATCACACTTGATGTTCTCAGTCTTGTATCTTTTAGGTCCTTCTATTTCCAGATTGCTTAATACTGAAAACATGATTTTCACAGAGCTTTAAGGTATGCCCTCAGTCTGCAGCTGGCATCTTTAATCTGACTTTAAAGGTAGAAAGTGCAAGCTGGGCTAGACGAGTACTGAAAAAGAAAAAAAGAAAAGGAGCACACTATTTAGACAAGCTTTTAAGTCTTATTCTAGAAACACCTTTTAACCTGCATGGATACTCAGTTCTGTCCTCATGGGGTAAATTGCTACAGCCTTACTGAAATTTGGAGCAAGTTTCACAGGGTGGTTCATGAATTATTTGTGGCTCAAACTTACTAAGATGACTACAGACTCGCAACAAAGGTAGTTTTGACTCACCATCATACGGCAGAACTCTTCAGAGGTGCTTATACTACCCCTGTGAAAAGCTTGCCTGAGCCCCATAGTAGCCTATCACCAACACAGTCCTGAGATGGTATCAAAAATGCACATATCAATACCCTGTGCACGTAGCAGTTACTGGGTGTAAGAAGTACGTCATTCCCTCTAGGACTGACATACTCTTCATTTTTCATATGCAAGACACAGTATGCTGCTACAGCGCCATGTGCACTGAAACCTGCCATGTCCTTACAGGTAATAGCATACATGGAGTAAAGTGAGCACTCGTACACCAGGTGGTGCTGCTCAGCTGACACTGTGAATCTGCTACTGACTCACCGCACAGACCACTTCGTGCGAGAAAATCTCACCCATTAAAATCTACCTTTTTTTTTTTATTTTCAGCTTTCTGAATACTCCACCCTCCACATTTTATCTGGCTAAAAAATAGTGGTCTTATTTCACAGAGGTAGTGCAAGCCTGACTCTTGTCTTTGGGTCTTCAGTATTTTTGACACTTTTCGATCCTATCCTATACACCTTTTTCACTAGACTGCAAATACCATGCAGGTCTGTCAGCGGAATCTTAGAATGACCTAAGGTAAAATTTTCAAAGTGTCTACATGAATGTCACAGGACGTATCCCAAAGGTGTAAATATTTATATATATACACATATATTTTCTTTCTTTCTTTCTTTCTTTCTTTCTTTCTTTCTTTCTTTCTTTCTTTCTTTCTTTCTTTCTTTCTTTCT
>VWYH01006000.1:140595-236684 GCA_013399365.1 Pampusana beccarii
CTTTCTTCCTTTCTTCCTTTCTTCCTTTCTTCCTTTCTTCCTTTCCTTCCTTCCTTCCTTCTTTCTTTCTTTCTTTCTTTCTTTCTTTCTTTCTTTCTTTCTTTCTTTCTGTGAGGTGTAAATTCCTGAGCCATCCAGGCACCTTTAAAAATTTTATTCGAAGTCTCTCATTAAACCACTTAAACCACTTCTTTTGTTGAGAGTGAAGTGCACACATGTTTTTAATGAGGATTTCCGTAATACACACTGAGATTTAAATACAATAGAAGATTGAACAAGCAATAAATTCATTTGATACAAAAAATTAATACAAGTAAATAAGGAAATGTAAGGTCTGACAATCCAAACGCGTATATGGGCATATTCCTGAATTCATCAATTCCATTAAGTAATAGAAGTTGACGCCAGCTGAATTACTTGCCATAAATTTTCTGATATTAAGGGTTGAGGTTTGTATGTTTATGTTGATGTGAGCTAGAATAATTCCGGAATTTCCTAGGGTTCATACCAGTAATACAGAGAAGACAGCCAAATTTTTTTACTAGCCATTAAAAATGAAACAAAAGCAAGAATTAGAATACCAATGAATATGTGCAGAACAGCTCATTTCCTGCAAGACATTTCTTAGGAAAAAGTACAGAGGGAATCCTGAAACATTTATTGTATCCTCTCAAGTATAGGGTTTCCTGCATCATGATGCCCTCTGCGCTGACTTCTGGCTCTGTTGCTGAGTAGTCAGTCTGCCCGGAGAAACCTCTAAGGTCTCTTAAGGGTAGTTAGTTTTCAGATAACCACAAAGTAATTAAAGTTTGCCCTGTTTTGCCTAACCATCAAATGAGTGCAAGTCATTTATTGTTCTTTGAAGACAAGGAAGTTGCTGTACTTACAGAAAGATTGCATACACTGGCAAAACTAAATAGGCATTCCTTTGCTAGAGAACAAGCTCTGTGTTGTCTGTGATCAACTTGACACAACTTGTTTGAAAATTTTATCACAAGGGCTCTCTTCCTTAATTAGCACAATGTGGCTGGGCAGGACGCTTACTGTGGTTGTGAAGAGAACCGAGGCCTCTCCTGTTTCTAAAGATTTTAACACGAGTGGTCAATTTGCGATCTCAGTAGCCGTGGCACAAAAATCTGCAGTAGCTCTTTAATGTCACCAGGATTTATTATTGAAACCACTGTTGTTATTCGTAACTCACATTGTTGATAATGAGATCAAAATCTGGTTCCTAGCAACTGTATCTTGAATTTTGGTTGATTGATTTGTTTTCTTCAAAATATATTTCCCTCTTGCCCTGTTTCCCCCCAAAACCAGACTTTCCCTGTGACAATTCCTTTTTTCATTTATACTAGCAAGGTATCTTGCATTACCCAGTCAAATCTCGTCTACTGCTTCAAGCTCTCCACATGCGTAATCTCCCACACCCAGACAACGTGTAATAAAAACAAAGTCTTATAGCACCTGGTGAAGCAGTATGTAGTATAATAAGAAAGATAAAAATGCCTGCTGCTTTTTTTAAGCTGTCTTTGTGGACTGCATTTATACTTTACAGAGATATTCCACAGTAACTTGCTCGCTTCTCTGAATAGTGTCTGCCCTTTTTTTTGTTGTGTTTTGACACCATGTGGGTTTTTTTATGGTGTGCTGAGTGCTAAATTGCCTGTTGATTCTCATTTTGAAATATTGTACCTCCTTATTATTCTTGAAGCAAAAAAAAATAGTAATAACAAAAAAAACCCTCTTTTATTCCCCCCAGCCTGTGCATTTTTCATCTGCCAGTGAGCCTTTTTCTACAATTCCTGCTGTAAATTTCCATTGTAAAATGGAGCATATACTGTAGATGGAACTGTAAGTTTCTTCCAGGAAGAAGTCCATTCGCATAAGCTGTGGAGCTGCCCCAGTGATAAGAGAAGGGAGAAAGACACACACAAGACAGTCAAGGGCGTGGGATGATGCCAGGAGCATTTGTGGTTTGGATTTGTTCTCTTTGCATTTGTCTCTAACAGAGCAGCACGCAGGAAACACAAACTCAGGAAAATCTTGTCTCTAGCCTCTCTGTAATCCTCAGAAAAGAATGAAAGATTGATTGGGGCCTCCCTTAGAGCAGGGAACCGAAGTATATCCCATAGAAAGGAGCGACACCTTTTCAGCTGGTTTGTTAAAAGGAATGGTGCAGCCACCACTAAGCAGAAGAGTTATAATGAAATAAGTGAAAAAGATTCCTGCAAGCCATAGTCTATGTGGAAATGAAAGGTCAACAGCAAATTCTAATCAGCATAACATTTTAAATGGGATTAATCCTACCCATGTGTATCAGCAGCAGACGCAGGCTCACTGAAGGAAAACTGAAGTGGGAAAGAGGTTAATTATGTAGGTAGACATCACAGGACTGCTTTTAGCAATATCCAGAAAAAAACTGCTGCGAAAGTGTAAAATTGTCCCCTTCCCTCTCTATACACCCCCGCTGACATGCCCATCTCCACTTGCCCAGTAGCTAGAAGCCTTACCCTGTAACACAGAATCATAGAACAGTTTGGGTTGGAAGGGACCTTCAAAGCTCATCCAGTCCAACCCCCTGCCATGAGCAGGGACATCTTCAACTAGATCAGGTTGCTCAGAGCCCCGTCCAGCCTGGCCTGGAATGTCTCCAGGGATGGGGCATCCACCACCTCTCTGGGCAACCTGGGACAGTGTTTCACCACCATCATTGTAAAAAATGTCTTCCTCATGTCTCGCCTGAGTTTCCCCTCTTTTAGTTTTAAACTGTTACCCCTTGTCCTAGGGTACACCTTGAGACCGAGGGAACTGGATTTAATCTAGAGAGGTGAATTCACATGAAGGAGCACTACTGCTGACCTGATACTGTGGGTATTGCAAGATGGAGATCCAGAACTGCCTGGTGGGCAGGAAGGATTGCATGATGCTAATCTTTAAGATGTGGCTGAAAATACTTTGAAACATCAGTCTTCTCTAGCATGGAGGTACAAAGAAGACAGTAAGCCTGTACTTAAAATGTCTCCCAAAGCAAATGAAAACTGAATAAGATTTCGCTCTGCTTTTTGAGAAAAAAAAAACAAACTGTGCCAGCCTTTTACAAATGGCCTGTGAGGTAAGATGTCCTTGCATACACCAGAAAAATGGGATTCAGTTTTGTCCTCACTCTCAGGCAGTCACATCCATATCTCTTATCTGCAAAGGAGGAAGAAGCCTGTTTTGGGGTGAGCGCATACTCCCTTGTCCCCTTTTGTACTTACTGAAGTCCCTCCAGTCATAGCTCCATGAGTTGCCCATGAATTTTTATTAGCTAAAACACTGCACCAGTCCAGAGACTGGAAGCCAGTGCTGCTCCACAGCCTCACTTCAGATGAAAACACTGAAATACGTTTGTGTTCATGCACCTGGGCTCTTACAGCCCATTTCTCCAGCAAGACACCAGCACTTGCCCCCTGTTTTTACAGAAGCAGCCCTGGCAGGGGACCTGACTTTTTCTCTGAACTCATGCTGCAGTGATCCAAACATACACCCAGACCTCTGTGGGGAATGCTCTAGTCACCTGGAATATATAAATTTAGCTAACATCTATCTACATTATTAGTAGACACTTTAATAAATTGCTGTAGCCAGCTGGAGTAAGTCCATCAGGTGAACAGGCTGTCTAAAACAATAGCTCATCCCCACCTACTGCCTTCTGTTGGGGTGAATGTATCTATTTATTTATGTCTGTAACATGCTGGTAACATTAATTAACCCTCTATAAACTATTTATAGGTGTTCCTTTTATATAAAGGTGTCATCTGAAATGCAAACACAGGTTTATCACCCTCCACCACGCTCCTGGCTTGCAACAGCCCATGCCTCAAAGTTTAGATTGACAGCTGGCCTCCTTCTAAGCACACCAGCACATGAACCCCCACTTTCTTTCAAGATTATTTAAGTGATTCAGAGGTAGATTTTCAAACCAATTCCATGTTGCCCAGCATCAAAGTGATGGTTTTTGTGTGCAACAGGTGCATTCGTTAAGTGTGTCAGTGCGTAATGAAGTTAAGATGTCAGCAGGAGCGCTGCACTAGGAAAAGGATCTGTATAATTACAGCCAGTGCATTATTCTAAATGCACTTTTGTCTGGAAAACCCCTACTCTTCTCAGATCGTGTAATGTCATTAGTAGCGGCTACTGCATCTTTAATCAGAATTAACACTACTTTTTTAACTCCCACTCTTCAGGAGCAGGAAAAAAAATCCCACAAATTAGATGCATCACACTTTCCTGTCTTACTATTACCTGTAGAATCCATGATGAAAATAGATCTTTTCCTCAGAGTCCAAATGAGATGCACAATCAACTTATTTCTTTCTATTAGATGTGAACATTGTGTAGTATCTTACCAATGATCCTCTTTAAATCACCCTTGTCTTCTGAAATCCTCTTTATTTAGATTACTTACCAAGCCTGACAGAAAATAGGAGAAAGTCATCCTGAAATCCTCCTTTGATCTACTTTCAAAACCAATTTGCAGTAAGTGAGCTTCAAATTGATTTCAGGAGTTAATCATCAAATAGACAAACAGCATCAATCAATACTATATATTAGGAAAACTTCTCAATCTAACAGCTAAAAAGATTAATAGTTCAAAAACTCCCTCATTTCTTCAATATTTGACATTTTGAATCATAAATCAAAATTATAAGTAAGTTATAAAAACTAGTTTCCCACTATAAATAGGAAACTTTTATAACAAGATTTTTAAGACAGAGTTTGCACAGCATTTAGTGTACACCAGAAGACTGCCAGTTCCCTTTAAAAATGTTGCTTCTGGTTCTGCTTTCTATTTTTGTCCTGTAGTGCTAATTCAAATAAGTCAACTTTTACTCTTGATGACACACAGAGTCAGCCTGTTACATATCGTTACCCGGCTAGTTGTCCAAAAGGGTGCAAATGTAATGATACCAGCTACCATCAGATTATTTTGTTCTGATTTTGAGAACACTTGATATATGTTTCAATTGTGTTTGTTTGCATGAGCATTTTCTGTGACCCTCTGGTGTTTTAATATACCAGTAGCATCTGCAACTACAGCATTATTTAAAAAAGAAAAAACAAAAAGCAGCTCGCATCACGGAGAGTTATCTTAACAACAACAGATTGTGTGCTAGCGTAATGTGACATTATGTTAAGATACTGAGATGTCAGAAGCTCCATCCAGACACCTTAGCATTGTACCAGTGAACTCAGGGCTTTAAGCACCAGTCACGATTTCAGCATCCATCTACGAGGTTATTTCTTTGGCTCAGTTTTAAATAAGATAAGGGCTTTTTCTTCTACCTGTGGTTTGTATTTTACTATCTGCTTAGCTGATAGGCCAGAACTGCTCTGTTTGAAGTCTGGAGAGTTGCTCCTTGAAAGGGGATTGTCTACCCAAATGAGAAAGTCTTGCATTATCATGACATCATGCAGAAGGATTTACAGCAGATTATGCAATAAAAGGTGAAGTAGAAGTTGCATGTTAGAATCACACCCCAAGTACAGACTGAACTCTGTTGTGCCACATGTCCGTGCGGTTCTTAATAAGAAAACCAAGAAGTGGCTCCATCATGGCTACAGATATTTCATACTTTTTGATGCTGATATAGTGTGTTCACAGCAATCCCTTATGCTTGGTCTGCCAGATCACATGCGCATGGCAGTGCTCAGCTCTGTGGTGCCTGACACTGCTTGTTTCAGGACCTCAGGCAGCCCACAGCCCCACTCTGGGTGTCCAGAGTTCACAGCCAAACCATCAGTATATCTGGTATCCTACAGGTAGGATTAGTCTTAGCTAGAAGCTAACGAAATTAACAAGAAAAATGGCTGAAACAAGAAAAGTTGCAGGGAGGGATGTGGCTCCACAGGGCTCAGAGCCCAGCTACAGGGACTTGTGGCTTTGCAATCTGACAGGAATCTGCACACGATGCAGTCCCTATACACAAAACACAGCTGAAAGACAAGAAGATGTCACAACACTAACCTAAGATGTGAGGGATGCCCCAGGATGTCTAGAAGATAATGAGCAGAATCAGAGCCTCACCCTCACCCACAAGGGAGCCCAGGGTTCCATGGCTGCAACTTTCCTAATGAATAAAATTGTCCAAAACCTGGAAAAGCACAGCTCCTGAGATCACAGCTGCTCTCTCCAGCATTTCCAAAGACAGGGGTGCTACATCCAAACTGCCCAGGGAAAAGATCCTTGGAAGACTCCTGGCCCTGTTTAATTTGTCAGGATAGTTCCAGTCCAAGTGGCCAGGCATTTGGGATGAGCTAGTCCAAGATTCACCCTGCTAATTCTAACCTGCCACTGCAGAAATGCTTACCTGTTGTGTCAGTCAGAGAGCAGGAACGTGCAGATCCCAAAGCCTGGCTGCTATAAGACTCAC
Organism: Pampusana beccarii; assembly: GCA_013399365.1. Classification (NCBI taxonomy): domain Eukaryota; kingdom Metazoa; phylum Chordata; class Aves; order Columbiformes; family Columbidae; genus Pampusana; species Pampusana beccarii. The sequence goes on from VWYH01006000.1 coordinate 147,009, forward strand.
ATAGGAGACCTGGTTTACGGTCCCTCTCTCTAAATGATTAAGATGTATTAAATGTGACTGTTGCGTACTAAATATTTATCTTAGCCAGGGCTGGACCCCAGATCTCATCTTTTCTAGGAGGGCGCTCTGACTACTCTCACTTTATGTCTTGTTAATAAAACAGAAGAGACAAAACACAGGCAATTCCATGCATTAAACATGCAAGTTCTAAATAGGGCTGCTGAATACATACACAGTACTTCTGAGGCAACTGTGTCTCAGGTGGGAGAATGAAAGTTTAAGTCACATAAATAAATAAGAGAATGGGCATTAATAGAATTTACTAGTACTGCAATTTGTGTAATAAAGTGGCTAACGAACACTCTTGTGTCACAGTAAAGGTGGATGTATTTGCATGACCTCTAAAACACCCTCAGCATTTCAAGGGATTAATGTACACTATTTATGAATGCTTTCTCTGTGTCACATGTTCCTTTCAGATCCTTATCATTGCCAATATGTAAGCAAAATACACTCGCTATCCAGTAAGAATGTTCATTCTTGGCAAAATATTTTTACATGCTCAAAAAGCACCCATCTATGCCCAAATCACTTATTCTGGATGAAGGAAAAGCAACAAAACATTGAAGGCAAGAATCGAGTCTCCAAGAGAGAGCGTTGTTTGTTTTCTCTACACGTTAATGATTTAGTGCAGACAAAAAGTGAAATGATGGCTATCTCAAAGAGTTTCAGACCCAGAAAATGTAAAGGTGCAGAACACAGAAAACTAAATATTTCTTACTTTCTTAGCACACTCACTTATGGCACATTCGCCAATCTCTAAATTTTATTGCAGTGATTTATGGAACAAGAAGTAACTGTATGTCTTTTTTATAGTTCCCTATCTTTAATATAGATCTCTTCTAGAACCATTTTTTCCCAAAGGCAGCTTGCCAGAGAGAGGTACAGAGCTTGGATAATCGTTCATGGCTATAATTTGCTTCTTACTGCGTATGCAGTATGGTCTCAAAGCCTACGATGGGATTTGATTTGCGAGGTAAATGACTCGCTGGTGAGCAGTAACACCTCAGCTGCAACACGAGCAAGTCACAGGGCTGCGGGTGACTTGCTGTGCAGCTGAGAGAAGATTTCCAAATAAAAGCTGTCACCTTGCTGCTCAGTGAGAAGGAGGGTTCCTCCTTTTTTTCAAAGGGAGAAAACATCTCATACTATGTTTTTCTGGAGAAAGAGAGGGCATCCTCTCAGCTTACCTCTGTAGCAGGGAGGTCAGGCTGAGGTGTCTGGGCTGGGATGTGGAGCAGGCCGATAAGAATTTCTTTGTCTTCAGGTTTCTTATTTTGGTCTGGGTTTCCTGAGAAAAATTAGTCAAACAATGTGCTCATATCCCATATGTGGGATTCCATACCTCCATGAAACCATGTTTGGTAACGCAAAAAAGTTGCGAAATCTGCTCTTCCAGGGTACTTAATAGGATAAGCCTGGCTGACAGGACTGGTTTTAGTCTCCTGTCTGTGGCTATTCGTTCCCTTCACAGTTTGGGGGACCAGAGATCGAGGGGCTAATCACAACCACATGGAAAACAAGGAAATTGTATGTCTTACTGCTGTGTATGCTGTGGGCCTCAAACACTTCCTTTCCTTATCTTTACACACAGAGTGAGGACTCCAGTTATTAAAAGAGAAGTACCTCATTGCAAGAGCATAAATTACAACAACATCACTAACACCACATCAGTCCTGCCACATTTGGTGGCCATTGTCTGGCTAATAATGTTACTGGGGCCATCCTCATGTTTATGACACAATGCCCCCTAGCACTGGCACGTTCTTGTAAGCTTATTCTAACTACAATTAAGAATAGTACACTTTTTCATTTCACTTTTATAAATGAAGTACTTAAAAAGTCCTCCAAGCAAATATTTGTCTTCCACCTAGCATTTTAAGGACATGTTCATCTCTGTTAAATTACAATATTATTGTCAAATCACGATTGCTTATTCCTTAGTGCCAATTTAAATACCCTCTTATGCTGTCTTTGCCTCGAAAATGAGCCAGTAGCAATCTAGACCACTTCTGAAGCTGTGAGGTGGATTTCACCAAAAGAGCTACTCCTACCCGTGAAAGTATTGTATTTCATGGCATAACCTTCATTTCTGGACAGGAAAGTTCATACTACCCCGAAATCTGTGAGATTTATATTCATATGCTCAACTTATTCAGCTGAATGGATGTTCTAGCATATTTTGAGTAGGAGTTGTAGGATATAACGCAACAATAACATGCTGGTTTGTAGTTAGTAGGCATCTTACAAGGTCCATAATTGCTTCTATTTTAACTTTGTCGGAAAAATGCAGATATTAGCATTCTTTAGGGACTTTCTGTTGTGACTGAAAATGAAGAAAAGGGATAAGACAAGTTTTCTAATAGAACCCAGTAAATGTGATTTTGGGTTCATAGTTACCAAGGAAATTAACTAGAAGAAACAAGTACGTTCTTCTTTTCTAGTGTGCTTTCTGACACACGTTCAATACCTCTGTGAAGAACCAGACAAGTTCCACAGAAGATATTTTTGCTGTAAGCTCCATTACTTTAACCAGGGATCAGAAAATGAAATAGGAATCCACTACTTTTGTATATTTATGGATCTGATTTATGGACCTGGGTATTTTGGGAGTAGTGTGTAGAGGCGAAGGGAAAATCCACATCCGATGGTGTAGACTTAGACGCATAAGAACCCATTCACAGAGGTTTTCTTCCTTTCAGATTTCTCCAACATCAAAGGCCCAAGCCGTTCCCATTCTCAGTCACCTCTCACAAACCCATTTCCTACAGGTGCTCTGACTCATTATCATAGAAAGGGCAGTGCCAGTAATTTAGGCATTGTGAGGACTGCCACACACAGCAAGTGTGGGCAATGGCCATTACCTTGATAGCTGTGACAGTCAGGACTGTCAGTGACCTGTCACTCTTAACAGCACTGCTAGATTTGAGGCTGTTCTTAGAAACAGAACTTTGGATAGACTTTACCTTGAAAAGCCACATTATGGACCTTCCTTGATTAGCTGATGCCATGCAAAAGACAATTTCAGATACCTGTTCCCCAGGCTTAGTTGATATTGGGACATTGATATAATGATTAAATGCAAACTTGAAGCGTCAAAAAGATTTCAGATGTCATTTTTGAATGACATTCACCTACTGTGGTATCCATGAGCAATCAGCTAGGTTTATACAGTGCACTCTTCCTGAAATTCTCTGTGAATCAGTGTGCTTATTCAGCCTGAATAATTAGGAACATCAACCTTTGTCCAGTCTACGCCAGGTTAACTCAAAATAGCACTTAAAAACACATTTCCTTAATTAAAATATTTCCTAATTAAACTCTAAATATTTGCAGGTCTTATCATCAGACTCCAATATAAATATACATGAGGTGTAGCTTGTGAATGCACAGTATTTCAGAAAGTACTTGTGACTTTCAAATTACCCAGTGCACTATCCAGTACGCAATATTGATGTATTAATTTACAGACCTCCTGGGTCCCTTCTGCATTTGCAAAGTTATTTCTACCACTGTTAAACCTTTAAAGGCTTAGACAATACGAGCTCTGCAGCTTATGTTTTTTACATCTTGCCTCTTCTTGCTCAGCCTCACCCTAAGCCCATTACTACAATGCAAGGTTACTGCACTGTCTCAAGATTAATTTTCATGATCTATTCAAATTAAAATGCAAAATTCTGAAGCCAAAAATTTTCTAATTATGTCTGGGAGAACCTAGAAGCATTTGACTTAGAATTAAAAATACTCAAAACCATAAAACCATTAAATCATCTGAATTCATTAACTTGCCAAGTTCCTAAGGTGCATTATATCAGTCACCTGTTTTCCTACTGTTTCAAAGATGACAGAGGAAAATAAAATCTATAACATGGAAAGCACATTATAGAAAAAAATTACTTTGGTTGATGAGAAAGCCATTCTGCCCGAATTCTCTGTTTGTTTGTTGTTGGTTTGGTTTGGCTGGTTGGTTGGTTGGTGGTGGGTTGTTTTGTTTTGGTTTGGTTTGGTTTGGTTTTTTTCCCAAGACTTGGAGAGAGAAGAGGAGAGACTGCAGTAACAATCTAGTGGATGCTGTCACCTCATCTGATATTTTTTCCACCATCTGAAGGAAATAAAAACTAATAAAAAAATTACAAACCTGATTCTGTGTAATAGTGATCATATTTGTACAAGTTTTTGATTCCAGAGGTAACCTTTTAAAGCACCATACAGTTCACACTGGCTCTTCATGGTGTGATGTTAGCCCATGTTTTGCCATGAGACAATTCTATTCCCATGAAATTCCACATTACTACATGCACATATTTAGATGTTGAGCACCATGTGCCACTGAAAATATGCTTTGTACTTTTCTCAGGTTCGGAACTAGATAAGTCCAACCTAGATAAACAGACTTAACGACGTCTATGATGCACAAATGGAGCTACAGTAGGACATTTGGCATTCAATGGCAGACACCCCACTCCCCATCTCAACTCCACCATTTCAGATGTGCCCCCTCACTGAGGGGAAGCAGCCCTTTCCTGTGGGGAAGTCCCTCTGAGCCTCCCTGCCATCCCAGAGAAAGAACAAATAATTTTTTCAAAAGGTAAATTTGCTTTTATCCATAGTCTGAAGAGATTAAGACTTTAAATTTCTAGTTAGGTTGTCCTAGCAGTCCATTGACTGGGGATTTCTTTGGGCTGTCAGATCACAGCAAGGCACCTGCAGTTTGATCTTTGGACATTTTGTGGGGAAAACAAACAAACAAACAAACAAAACCACATACAAATAGAAAGAAGTAAATGGAAATTGTGGAGATGAACAAGTACAATGAACAAGATAGAAATAAGTACGAATATGTGCAATACTCTGCTTTATTCCACGTTGTTTGGTACCCTTCCAATAAAAGATTTAAATCTGCTTTAGAGAACAGGATGAAGCCAGTCCTGTATGGCATATCCTGGCCACAGTCAGCTGTTCAACTCTGTGAGAACAAAAATTACTTTTCAAGCAACTTAACCTGCCATGTCTACAACCTCCAGCCTCTAGCAGTATGACAGTGGTATGGAAATTATCTAAAAAAATTAAACCACTTAAAAAGTCTACCTTAAAATTTAGGGCTCTAAAATTCTCACCAAGTCAAAATAAATTTGTTTCAAAATAATCTTTCGACAGAATCTCGGCATAAACACCAGATATCTCAGAAGGATGTAAGAAGGTATGAATATTGGCCTCAGACTCACAAACCACATGCTTGTCACACATACGTGTGAGCTGCAGTAATGCTTATTCACTCTCCATGCCCAAAGTCAATGCGTGGTTACTTGGTGTAGTTTAGGCTCCAGTGAAAGGTCTGCCCTTCACTTATCGTACATTTTCCATAAGATATGCACAGCGAGGTATGCAGTGGTTCAGCACATGTGCAGAAACTTCAGATCTGGAAGCCAAAAAATACACAGGTTTTTATTTTCCTGGATGTGGTATATCCCCAGGTGAAGCTCTCACAGCTCCCAGTAGCAGCTGATTGCAAAGTGCTCTTGCAAGTCAGAGGTGATGGTGACAAATATGTCACTGAAAGGGTATCTTGAGAAACTACACCTGACAAGTTAAAAAGCATTTGCCTGTATAAAAATTCCCTCAGTGACATCTTGGACACTCATCAAAGGTGTATCTGTGCCTGTACAGCTTTATTGGAAGAGCTTATTGTCTTCTCTTTTGCATCTTGAAAAGCAGGGCTGATCATCACTGCCTGAATAAACACATAGAAGATTGTAAGGAGAGATTCATGGGATCATTTATGTTAGGAGGGACTCTGAAGGCTGTGTAGTCCAACCCTCTGCTCTGCTCGGAATGGGCAAACTTAGATCAGGTTGATGAAGGGTTTGCCCAGTCAAGTTTTGATGTCCACTCTGTGGGTGGACATCTCTGCAAACTATATGGGCAATCTGTTCCAGTATCCCGCAACCCTTCTGGTGCAAAATGCTTCTTCCTACCAAATCAGAATTTCCCTTACTGAAAATTATGCTCATTGCCTCTTGTCCCACCACCACCCACCTCCAAGTACAGTCTAGCTCAGTATTCTCTGTAACCTCCCATTAGATGGTTGAAGACAGCAATAAGACCTTCCCGCACCCCTTCCCCTTCTCTAAATCAGACCGAGCAAACACAGCTTTCCTAGCTTCTCTGATAATCACAGATTCCCACTGGCCCAAAACCAGAAACCTGCACTGAAATAACATGTTGGCTGCAATCAGCAGCTGGGCACAGTAGCACACTGTTCCCCACAGCAGATGTGATTTCTGCTCAGCACCGCCTCCCTTTAAGCAAGATGTCATTGCTATCAACGGATATTTCTCCAGAGGATGGAAAGTGGAAATAATTCAGTCAAGTAAAAACAACCAACAAACAAGATAAAAAGCAGGTATAAATATAAAAAAGAAACATTGAGCTGCCATTTGACATAGTCTAACTCCAGCTGAGGTCTCTCTCAGGTCAATGCTTCAGGCTCAAGTCTGCCCAAGTGGTTACAGCTTAGATGTATGTATGTTGTAGTGAAGGGGGGCACGGAATAAAGGCATAGCTGGGATTTTGCCTCCCATACCGGGTGTATCCACGGCCCAGCTGTGAATGGTTTATCAGTGCATTCACTGCTGCACAGGCAAAAGTGATAAATTAAAGCACAGGCAAATGCAGGAATATGTTTAGCTTTCCCATTCAAACCCCTACACGCACTTGTCAGATTTTTTGCCTTATTTTCTTCCCCAGGCACAGCAGGGGCAAGGAGCTGAGGCAGTCAGAAACTCAGAAGTGATTTATTGGTACTTAGGCTGGGTTTATGTTTATACCTGTGGACACAGATGGTGGCTGCTCTGTGCCCCAGCTCTGCCTGGAGCCTGAGACTGCTGGAGAAGGAAAATGAGGGGCTAGCACAGCAGCCAATTAAAACAGTGCCTACTCACCTCAGAAAGCCCAGGCAGGGGAAACGCAGTCACCTCCCTTTTGTTTTGCATCACTAGTAGTTGCTGCATTAATACAGAGAAAACTATATCTGTCAGGGTATCAATAGCATTTTCCACAGGCTTATACAGCTGGAAAAGGAGGGGTTTGCCTCTTTACATGGCTGGAAGAAGGAGCCTGCAACATTTATTTGACATTCAGTAACAAGAAACAGCTATTTTAATAGTGATAGCAATAAGAACCTTTTGGTACTAACAATCCAGTGAGTTAACTCAATGCTAAAAGCTCTCAAGTGATGCCCAGAGGAAGCATCACAAAAATCCTTCACCCTCCTGGGTGTCCACCCACGGTCCAAGCCTGGCAGCAGCCTGTTGCTCTCCAGCTGTCCCCCTCAGCCCCGGCAGCACTGGTGGCCTCTGCCCCACGGCCAGGAGCCTGCGGGCTCTGCTGCTCGCCATGGGGCTGGGCAGGCATGAGACCCCCATGCAGCCATCGGCATGAAGTCTAGCTGGCTGGGAGTCAGGCCACTTCCACTTTAAATTTTAGCGAGGGTGTCACTGGTTGCTTTCTCTTGAAGGTTTTTTCCTACAGGGCCTTAATCTGAGATGGGAGGCATAGATTTTAGGCTTTTTTTTCATTTTCTAGCCTTTATTCACGTCTGAATTCCCATCAAGCAGTGAATAACAGAGTAAGACAATGTGTTTTGCTGACATTTCCATACACTCAGCAACAGAGTATCTGACCTTAAATGCTAGTGCATCCTCCAGATCTTCAAATCTGATTTTCCCCTAAAATCTGCATCACTTCCTTAATCAAACATGTAATCCTTTATTGTATTATTTTAAACTAGGTACTATAATAAATACTAGATTTAAAGAGTATAAAGTGAGCAAAAAGCCGCAAGACAATAATTCCCTTACACGGGAGAGTATGAAATCACTTTTAACAGCAAAGATCTCTCATTACTGCATTGGTCTGCTGCAGCACACATCTAGATTTTATGCCACAAGGAACAGCAAAGTGAAATGAGTGTATTATCATCAGGACAGAATTATCATCAAATACAGTGGGTTAACACAGACAGGAATGGACCTGCGCTCCATCCAAGTGCAGGAACACCAGTATCTGTTTTCCAGGCTAATCTTCCACGCCCAACAAACATGTAGTTTGGTAGAGGTGCTGGATTCACCCTTTGGTAATTCTCAGATACATCTTTTTGTGACCAGTGATGCTGGTCTCTGAATGGCTGCACAAAGTAATCCTGACAGTCACCCTCTGTATTGCAGTGTTTTGTTTTGTCTTGTTTTCCCTCTTTGAGGCTATAAAGCAACTAAGGGAGAACTGTAATAGCAATTTTGAGTGAAGGCTGTCTAGCAAACAGCTAAGTTTTTAAGTAGGCATCTAACAGGATTTTCAATAGTGCCTACACTCCAAACTCTCCAAGATGTCCATGGAAGTCAGGCATCCAAGGTCCTGTGCATTTAGAAAGTGAGACTTCAGTTTAATTCAACTTTTAAACACTTGAAATACTTTAAAACATATTCTTTTAAACATTTTTCCTTCATTACAGCAACTCCAACTTCCACCCTTCAAATTGCTCCTGGGCATCCCTTGGCATGAGGTATTTGGAAATTTAGCTTTTCTGATTAGGTTCCAAAAGGGCAGCTGATGTAATCCTCTTTTCAGCCACACCTTTAGCTAAATCATCCTTCTCTTCTGCAATTTTCATGACATTGCCAGTTTGAATTTCTGTGTGTGAAATCTTGGCTTCACTGTACTCAAAGATAATTTTTTTGACTTGCAGACATCAGGGTTTCAGTCCATGTATCTATTTGATACTGGACCCTATCTCAGCTGGGCTTCCCAGATCTTATAGATATTTTCAGCTACTGACCCATGATCATCAGATTAGAAAAGAAGTAGCACTAAGAGGTGTATAAATCTCCACAGTCACACTGCTTTGAAGAATCACAAACATTCCACCAATGCCTGAGCGTAACCTGCTCAAAATGGGAAACCTGACAGTAAGATCTGGATCACTGAGAAAGACTTGCCTGTATTTCATGCCTGGCTTTCATTCAAAGAGCCACTTTGCTACCATTTGCAATAAAACATTATTATTTATGTAGCCCACATGTTCAGGAACATTGATCATGGAGGACTCTACTGTGATAAATGTGATATAAAGAGAAAGAGCTTAGATCTAGCCCAAGGACTTTGTAATATGGGACAAGTGTTAATACAGAAATGCAGACAGTCTAGAGGATACTAAGATAAAACAGGTCAATATTGGTCAGCACATCAGACAGTGATGCTAGCACACTGTTAGTCTAAAATCCGTCAAGCATTTCTGTATAGTTCAGGACACAAAAGAGAATTAAGGAGAGATTTCTAGGAGAACATGATATGGTTTGGTAAAGAGAGAGTATCCTGCATCTGTAGAGTTACGTAGGTAAAAGGAAAAAGTAATTTTTTAAAAATATAATAATACGCACCGCCCAAGTCACAGAAGGCAAAGGGACTGGGACAGTGAAGAATCACCCACTGTAGGAGAAGATCAGGTTCCAGACCATCTAAGGAAGCTTGATATATGAGGATCCATGGGACCTGATGAGATGCATCCGCATGTCATGAGGGAAGTGGCAGATGAAGTTGTTGAGCCACTATCCACGGTATTTGAGAAGTCATGGCAGCCCAGTGGAGTTCCCACTGACTGGAAGAGGGGAAACACAACCCCTATTTTTAAAAAGAGAAAAAAAGGAAGACCTGGTGAACTGAAGGCCAGTCAGTCTCACCTCTATGCCTGACAAGATCATGGAGTATATCTTCCTGGAAACTATGTGAAGGCACATGGAAAATAAGAAGGTCACTGGTGACAGCCAACATGGCTTCGTTAAGGGCAAATCGTGCCTGACAAATTTGGTGGCCTTCTACAACAGAGTTACAGCACTGCTCAATACATGAAGAGCAACTGACATCATCTACCTGGACTTGTACAAAGCATTTGACACTGTCCCACATGACATCCTCATCTCTAACTTGGAGACACATGGATTTGATGGATGGACCACTCAGTGGATGAGGAACTACTGGATGGTCACACTCAAAGAGTTGCAGTCAATGGCTCAATGTCCAAGTGGAGACCAGTGATGAGTGGAGTTCCTCAGGGGTCAGCATTTGGACCGGTGCTGTTTAACATCTTTGTGAGTGATGTGAGTGGTCAGATTGAGCGCACCCTCAGCAAGTTTTCTGGTGACACCAAGCTGTGTGGTGTGGTTGAAACATGGCAGGGAAGGGCTGCTATCAAGAGGGACCTTGACAGGCTTGAGAGGTGGGTCTGTGTGGACTTAATGAAGTTCAACACTGCCGTGTGCAAGGCCCTTCACAAGGGTCAGGGCAATCCCTAGCATGAATACAGGCTGGGCAGAGAATGGATTGAGAACAGCCCTGAGGAGAAGGACTTGGGGTGTTGGTTGAAGAGAAGCTCAACATGAGCCAGCAATGTGTGCTCACAGCCCAGAAAGCCAACTGTATCCTGGTCTGCCTCAAAAGAAGTGTCAACAGCAGGTCAAGGGAGGTGATTCTGCCCCTCTACTCTGCTCTCAGGAGACCCCACCTGGAGTGCTGTGTTCAGATCTGGGGCCCCTAACATAAGAAGGACATGGACTTGTTGGAGGAAGTCCAGAGGAGGGCCATGAAGATGGAGCTGTCCATCAGTGGGCTGGAGCACCTTTCCTATGAAGACAGGCTGAGAGATTTGGGGTTGTTCAGCCTGGAGAAGAGAAGGCTTCAGGGAGACCTCATAGCAGTCTTCCCATACCTAAAGAGGATCTACAAGAGAGCTGGAGAGGGACTTTTTACAAGGGCATGTAGTGGTAGGACAAGGGGTAGTGGCTTTAAACTGAAAGAGGGTAGATTTAGATTAGATATAAGGCAGAAATTCTTTACCAGGAGGGTGGTGAGGCACTGGAACAGGCTGCCCAGAGAAACTGTAGATGTTCCTGGAGCTGTTCAAGGCCAGGTTGGATGTGGCTTTGAGCAACCTGGTCTGTGGAAGGTGTCCCTGCCAATGGCAAAGGAGTTGGAAGTACATGATCTTTAAGGTCCTTTCCAACCCAATTCATTCTATGATTCTATGAATAATAATAATAGAATTATAGAAACTCAGGTGTGGAAATCAGCTTCTTAATTCTCAGTGAGAGACAATAGAGAAGTGAGGTAGGCCAGAAGGAACCCTGAGCTTGTGTACAAAAAAGCTGTTCTCTATCTGAGAAAAAGCTACAGGAACTGAGGCACGGCCCCTTGTGCATGAACTGTGATGTGGTTCTCCCCCTTGCCTGGATCCTGCCTTAGCCTGGCAGCCCCAACCTCATGCCTAACCTTACGTCCTGACCCCCAGTCCAAAGCCTCAACCCCAACTCTGCACCCTGGCAGTTACAAATGGTTGGGCAACAAGTTGAAAACTTGGGCTAAAATTATTTTTGCAAGAGCATTTCTGTGTGCATAGACAGAGCAAGGCTGAGATTGCAAGAGTGAGCAGAGCATATTGCAGATGCTGAAAAAGGAGAACAGCATTAGCTGTGTGGATGGGTGGGAGCATCCACATTCAGATATGTGCTGCAACAAGAGCCCATGATGCTGAAATAAAGCTGTGAGTGAGAGCTTCTAGAGTGATTTGGCTTGGAGAGGTTAGCAAGTAACAGGAGTATCTGTTGTTCGTGTAATAACTGAGAAAAGGAATTGTGAAGGAGGACTTAGGAGGAAAGTGACAGAGGATGGTTTTATCTACGTTGAGCAAGAGCTAATAATTGAACCTCCAAAGGATCAGAGGAACCTCCAAAGGGTTGGAGAGACAAACACTGGAGACATTATTTGGGCATGTGAAGGTATGTTTAAGGTTGAGAGCTAGTGATCAGACTACCAGTAAGCTACAAATCATGATTTATATCCAGGAAAAGTTCTTGAAAAATTAATTATGTTTCTTCACTAGAAATTCAATAATTTCATTATTCCCTGGAAGTAAATAATCGTGCTGGAATTAATTTTCTGTATTGACTGTTCTTTCTTTCTGAGAATAGAAATACATGTATTTAAGCAGTTTTTATTCCAATGAAAACGCATCACCTACATCAAAATGAGGTTCTATACTCAAGTGTCCTGCTGTTACCAATTTCTATCTCAACAGTTGCTCATATCATCCTCATCTTTTTATTTTCCGAAATTCAGTGAGCAGAGAGGATCAAATATCTTGTGTTTGATCAAACGAAGATTGCTCACTGGAATAAAGTCAGATTCTGCCTTGTTTAGTAGACTTAGCTTCAAGGTGAAGAGTGTATTTTAGTATCCTTAGCCTCAGTAGGTACACACTTCTGCTGACTTAATTTCCTTTGAGTTAGTAAAATCATAGAATCATACAACAGCCCAGGTTGGAAGTGACCTCAAAATATTACCTAGTCCAACCTTTGATAGGAAAGGGAGCCTAGATAAGCACCCTGTCCAATCACATACTAAAAACCTCCAGTGATGGGGACTCTACCACGTCCCTGGGGAGGTTGTTCCAGGGAATGATTGTTCTCACTGCAGAAAATTTCTTCCTGATATGGAGGGGAAACCTCTCCCCTTGCAACCCATAACTGCTGCCCCTTGTCTTCTCCATGGGGCTCCTTTTGTAGACAAAGCCTCCATCCTCTTTGTAGCCTCCCTTTAAGTACTCGAATACTGTAGCGATACTTTATATTAATCCATTTTGCAAAGAAGCAAGCTGTGGCTAGTATTTTCCTCTTTCTTTTTAGGAATTTTATTGTATATAACCTAGGCATTTTATACTGAACAAATTTATTCAGAAAACGGTATTTTTGAAAATCAGTGTATGACTCTCCAGACTATTTTGCTTCACATTCTCAAGTGGGTGAACAGACATTGGAGCTGTGTACTGTTGTTCCTATTGAGTGTTTTACCTGGATCCATGCAGTTGCCTCAGAAGTAGCCACAGGTATTTTCTTTGAAACATTTCTTTCATATTTGTTGATAATATCCTACTCCAGATTTTTAATGTTTAGTATCTGCTGGTAGACAATCCTCTTGAATTTTCATTATTAGCACACAAAGCATGTGTGAAATTGTCCTGTCCTGTTCCCTCAACCACCCAAAACACAAAGTAGATAGATATTTTACAGGTAGCTATACACACATGGGGAGATGCCAAGATCTATCTCAGCTAACAAGCAAGGTCAAAGGGCAAGTCTTCTGTAAGTATTTCACCACTTGAGCATTGCAGTCACCATGAGGTATTACTGAAGGTGAATGGCAGGTCTCATGATGCGTGTATCCACCCAAAACAGCTGATTGAGCCTGTTTCATCTGCATGTTCATGTTTTATGTCTGCATATGCTGATCACAAAGTAAATAAATATGTGATTAATAACAGGGAGTCTGTCTGCTGCCATTGCTCAGCTGGGCTGATTATTATGGAGCAGTGCTGGATACTGCTGATGCTGACAGGCTAAGACAAACAAGAAGACTATCATTCAGCTGAATCAAGTCCACTCTGCAGATCTATTTATTTTTGCAACTTATCAGAAAGACTAGAGATCATTTGGAAACTGGTATAGCTCTGGGAATGGCAAACACATGATGAGGATATGGGTGGTTATACAGGTAAGTGGGTACTTAAGGCATCGCTAAGTATTAAATAATCAAACACTCAATGAAATTGTTTAGAATATATGCAACCATTTCATCAAACGTACGCGTAGGTGTGTATAAATGCATAATAATGTTACAGAGATATTAGTTTTGGAAGGAACCTCTGGAGGTGAACAAGTCCAGCCACCTGCTTAAAGCAGGGACAACTTCTAAGTTATGTCAGGTTGCTCAGGGCCTTGTCCAAGTGAGGTATGCAAATCTTCAGGGATGGAAATGACAGAATTCCCCTGTGTAAGCTGTTCCAGTGCTAAGCCACTGTAAATACTTTACTTCTTATATCCATACAGGGTTTTCTCTTGCTGCAACCTGTGACTGTTACGCCTGGACCATGCACTGCAATCTTTCACCTTCAAGAGGCAGAAGAGTGCAGCCAGTTCTCCCCTCAGCCTGCTCTTTTGCAAGCTGCACAAGCCCATTTCTTCTCCTCCAGCCTCTTCTCACTCACATCACACGCTCCAGTTCCTGACCACCCTTATGTGGGACTCCATCCAGTTTGACAATATACAGATACTGCATAGAAAGACATTGTGGTAAGGGCACCTCATGTTCCTGCTGCTGCTGTTTCTGACTTGTGGCCAAGAGTATGGTTGTATAAACACCTTTTTCTTTGCCCAGCTGCCTGGATCAAGTGAACCTGGGTGGTGAGTGAGGCACTAGGTTGTGTTTGTGGCTAGAACAGTGGGAGGTCTGCAGCAGTGAGCTGGCACATGGCACATGTAGTGTTCATGTTTGCTCCACAGCCATCATGGGGCCACTGTGAAAAGCACGTCCCTTATCCCCAAAGGGTGTCCTAATCACAGTGTGTGCTAAGCACAGCATCCAGCCTACTGGGGATTTCAGAGCCTATCATTTGCTCAACACAACAGGTGGCTGATTTGTGACAGCCTAGGGTCTATCTGATGAGACATCCTATTTCAGCTAAAGCTAAATCTGATGCTGTTAATACCAAACAGATTAATTCAGTTTAATTATATTCTGAATTTCTTACCTCCTCAAGGGAGAATAAAGTGAATCCAATTATGTTTCCTATATGGGCCAGCTGTTATGACACAGGGTGACTCCTGGTGCAGGTATTTATTTAGGATTTGTAGTTTTGTAAGGAGGGGAAGAGAGGGAAAACTATTAATTGCTGATAGAACAACATACAGAGAGCCATAATGTTATGAACATATTTCAGGTCTTTGTACAAACTAGAGTGGTTTTTTTTTCCTCTGCTTAAAGTAGACTGACGACAATATGCACCCATCTGTCAGACTTATTCTCAAAATAAACTCCCTCCACACAAACTCAACACAGGAATTAACCTACAGAGTGATCTAGTTCTGACCTTTGGTATATCACGGATACAGAAAAGCTTAAAAATTTCCTGGCACATCATCTTTGGCTGTTTTCCAAGGCTTGTTGTTCTTCTCTGCAACTCCTGGAAAATGTGCCCCGTTTCTATGTTCCAAGAGTGAACTAGGTGATAGCTGCTATTCAGCTGGAGAAGGTGATCCTTTATGGGTCAGTTCAGTCTCTGTACGTGGCACCCACGTCACAGGTGTCACCCTTCCTGTCTTCAGATAAAGCACGTCCTAGAAATTGCTGCAGAGCACAAAGGAAGGATCCCAGAGTAACTAGCATAGATAGAGCGGAATAGATCAGCTACCCACACCGAGGCATCTAATTCAGGCACTCTACGGCATTTGAGACATCTCTGCTAGTCTAGTAGATACAGCACAGGACCTACAGGGTGCCTGTGATCTCCTGGAGCAGCAGCCAGAGGCCAGGCAGGACATGCTACAGCATCTCAGGTGGCATTGGATACCTTTCTATAGGCAGCTGAATCTCATCCTGGGTGCCACACAACTCACAGACCTCAGCATTTACACAGGTGTCATATTTGAGCAGGTACCAGCAGTGGTACATAGAGGCATCCAACACCTCCTCAGAAGCACCCAAACTGAGCCCTGGGTGTCTGACATTCAGGCAGTTGAAGGCAGGAAAGGGGAACCTCATGCTCTGTTAACACTGGCCATTCTAGGGAGGTGTCAGGCCTGGCCCAGCATCTCACTGACTATCTGCAGTCCCTTCCAGGAGGCAAACAACCACTGCCTCCTGCGCCAGGGCCTTGAAGAGTGAGTTACCCGGAAGGTGATGTTTGCATCTCTCTGCCAGTGGACACTTGTCAGAGATGACAGGAAAGCTCAGACTTGTGCAAAACGAATCTCCGTTGAAAGACAGAGAGAAGAAAAACAGCCATTGCCGCTGGTGTGGATTTTCTGTGACTCCTGATCCTCATAGATAGCTTCAAAACCTGACGCCGCCTGAACACGTCTTCTCTGTTGCCAATATTGAATTGACAGTTCTTGACCTTCTTTAATCCTTTAGGTTTAACTTTATTTACACTTCATTTAAATTTAATGGCTTCAGGCAGCCATGGGCAGTCATGCCTTACTCTCTTTACAGTTTTTGTTATGTGCAAGGACTCTCTGTCTCCCACTGTCACCAGCCTTCCAGTCCCAAAGGCTCCTCAGAAGGATCACAAGTTTTGACTTCAGTCAGAGCTGCTCACTGTAGCCACAGTCTGGGAAAACACAAAGTAGCTCCAACCAATTTAGCTTGCATGGATCTGCATTTGTTTTTTTAATGGACTCTCAAGCTTGACTACTCATCCTTCTCATTGACTATACATTAATAATACATCTTGCTTGAACTAGGTGAGATAAATTCCCATCTGCATTCAGTCATCATCTACCTGCTTCATGCCTGTGGAATACAAAGCATGCCCATCTATTTTTAACTGTTAAAGACCAGGAATGATAATACATTCACATAGAGACTTGTGATTCATTTACCATGAGTGCCTATGTCAATGGAAGCGGGACTGCCACTGCTAAATAAAGTATTATTGGGTGAGAGGAAAGTCAATGCTAAAACCAACTTGTATTGATAGCACATGAAACACTGCTACAAGCCCTTTGATTCTTCAGCACAAAAGAGCTGGTGTGCAGAGTCTCCAGCCTGAGCCTTCCTGGGATGGCAGAGCCTTCAGCAGCATCAGGGCACAGCTCCTAGGAGGGAATCCTTTGGGCCACTCCCCAGGCATATCTGATTTTCCATATTGTATACCATATGGTGTATCTGTTTCTATATGCTATATTGGCATGTATTGGTATATTCAGTCAGTTTGTGAGGATCCACATGTTTCCATGGCAGAGACAGGGTATTGAAGGGAGTGCAAGAGGAATACTAGAAATTAATCCCCTCTGACAGACAGAAAAAGGTGATGTAGTGCTTCTGTCCTTTCAGGGATACATTGGGAGGTGTGATGGAAATCCAGATATCACCTGTCCTTTTGGTTCCTCTGCAGCTTTCAGCTTGTCTGTCTTTGTTACAGATCAACAAGGGTGTTTTCAGGACAAGAAGGCCCTTGCCTATACAAGTCTTCCGTACTTTTCCGTTACTTTTCTGGACTGTTAACATTAGTTTAATACTATATTTCATTTGCCAGTAGATGGGCTGGAGACAGTAAAAGTATTGTAAAATCGTCCGATTTATCCCAGGGAACACTCTTCCAGTGCAGCAACTACAAAGAATACCAGCAAAGCTGGCATCGCAGGCCCTTCTTGCAAACCCTGCCTTAAGTGGGGTTTGGAGGCTCTAGCATGTTAGAGAAAAGATGCAGCATCTCACAGGACCCTGGGGATTGTTGAAATAACACCAAAAGAAAGGCTGTAGTCTTCAAGCAGTAGGTCACAAATCTGGCTAAAAGCTCCCTCTTTTTGCCCATATTCATGAACTGTAAGTTTTGTGCTGAACATCTCAGAAGAAAACGAAAATATCATAAATAAAGGATTTTGATGATGGAGGAGGAATAAACAAGAGGAATGGATGAATTCTTAAGCAAAATATTTCCTATCAGGATGTGATAAAAACCTGCAGTGAGCACAAACTCTCTCATGGCATCTGGCTCTCCCAGAACTTTCTACTCAAATAACAGCAAAGGAGAGGAAAACCATGATTGTTTCATTAAATAGTAAATAGTTTCCAGTTCACAGCACCACTTTGAACAGCAGGACAAACTATGGGAGACCCTGTGCTCCAGGCTGCACAGCCCTGGGAGCGCAGCAGGCCCGGGCACGATGGCAGAGGCAGGGTGAGCCATACCGTGCCCCAGCCTGGTGAGCTTGGCAGCGGTGCTCTTCTGCCACCGTACAGCTGCTTCTGACAATATTAATTTATATCAGTACTCCATTCCCTATTCAGCATTCCTGCCTCACTAGCAGGATCCCCTCACCAAGAGGGGTAATGGAGAAGAGTGGTTGCGTGCCAAGCAGAGACGTTTTCCAGATGGCTGTGCAATTAGAAGATCACAGAATCACAGTATCATGATCAAAAGATCATCCAGTCCAATCCCCCTGCCGGAGCAGGAACACCTAGATGAGGTTACACAGGAAGGCATCCAGGTGGGTTTTGAATGTCTCCAGAGAAGGAGACTCCACAACCTCCCTGGGCAGCCTGTTCCAGTGTTCTGTCACCCTCACTGAGAAGAAGTTTCTTCTCAAATTTAAATGGAACCTCTTGTATTCCAGCTTGAGCCCATTACCCCTTGTCCTATCGTTGGTTGCCANGAGATGCTCCACTCCCTTAATCATCTTTGTTGCTCTGTGCTGGACTCTCTCCAGCAGTTCCCTGTCCTTCTTGAACTGAGGGGCCCAGAACTGGACACAATATTCCAGATGTGGTCTCACCAGAGCAGAGTAGAGGGGAAGGAGAACCCCTCTCGACCTACTAACTACACCCCTTCTAACAGAAGGCCTAACTAGCTTAATACTATTGCAAAGCAAACATTTCCAGGTTATTGATAAATGAGAAGATAAAACCTGGAAGCATATTGTCTTAAATCCCTGGTGGGTAGCCACTTTAGCTTTCTGTTCCCCTTCTCACTGGTGTCCTGTTGACTCAGAAGCACCCACCAAGTCAAACACATAGTGGACAGTTTAGAGGAGTCCCTTCTACCCACTCCTTGTGAACACCTTTCTCCATTTTCTCAAAAGATTCTTCACATTGGAAATCACAGACGTCATTAGAGGCATTTGTGTGAATTTTATGGGTACCATTATTCACTTACTGCAAGCTTTGAATCCATTTTCTGTAGCTAAATGCAAGTGATCATTATTTTCACAAGTTCTGCTAGTTATCTAGCAGCAGAAAGGTCTTTCATCTTCGAGGACCTCATTTTATTGTATGATCAAAGGTATTTCAACTTCAAATTAAGAACATTCATTTCGAACACTCTCTAACTCAAGTAATGTAGGTTCAGGAACGCTTTTCCAGCAAAAATAAATTTACTGATTTATGCACTGTGTTGCTACACAAGAGGATTCACCCAATGTTAACATGCTTCTAAAAGCTCTGAATCTGAATCTAGTTTTACAAATAGAATAATGCTGCTGTTTGGCGCTATGTTTGCAGGGAATTTTCTTATTATTGCTGCTGGTATAATGTGCATGGTGCTGGGAAGTTCTGGCTCTACAAGAGCCTAAATTTCAACATAAATTAATATGATTTCTGTAATAACAGCTAATGAGATCTGACAAAGCAAAACCAAAATGCACAGGGAAAGGCAGATGACAGGAGAAAGTGTGTCTGAAGTAAACTTCAGTGTGACCTAGTCATACTCACTCAGACTTTCAGTGGAGTAAATTTGTGTAGCATTATTTGTTCCCATGTCTAAACTACTATATGAGGCATAGCTAACAGAAAACTAGTCTAGCTATCTGTACACCTGTCCTGTCCTACTCAGTGGGTGACAGCAGAGTTAACTTTCAAATACTATGTGCGGTAAACAGGAGTAATGACAATTACTCAAGAGGTTCAATTAAATCACGAATTTACTAAAAACTCAGTGCAATTACAGTGAATAGTGGCTTGGCAAAAGTTTGTAACTATATCATAAAACTTAACAAGACTTCAACAAAACTCACAACAACATTACCCTTGTGTACACAGGATAAAGTTAGAAAGGGAGAGAGAGAGAGAAAAGAGCAATAGATTGAGATATCAGAAGAAAGGTAAGATTTCACCACTCCAAGGATCCACCGGTCCAGCGATGATCTCTGTAGCTCTTTTGGTGGTGGGTGTGATGAAACTTCATTTTGCATGTGAGACTGGAGAGGTCAGCTCATCTCCTCTCTCTGATTGCTCCTCATGCTAATTAACAAGATTGTTCCAGTCCGTGGTCCCAAAAGTGCCCAGAAATGAGCTGCTTGGTCCTCTAGGGGTAGCTGGTGATTCATTATTTCCCTTACCTGTTCAGTGGTGGCTCTATGACCCTGCCTTTGTTCCAGACCAATTAATGAGGGCTCAAGGAAGAGGTACTGTTGTGCCTTTGCTTTGCAAAGAGTAGTTAGGTCTCAAGGAAGAGACACTGTTAATGCCTTTATCTCAAAGACAGATGCCTTCTTTTTGCAAATAATAGGTAAGCCTCAAGGAAGAGATGTCATGTCTCCACAGCACTCACGACTGCCAGTAGCTGCAAAAACCAGCTGTATGAGATGCAAACCATGTCCATCACAACACCGTACTGCAGTGTGCAAGATGAATGCAAACAAAGGAAGACATTCACTTAGATAAAATTAAATTGAATTTATGGACACCCCAGCTGAAAAAGTATTCATAGGAGAAAAAATTGAAAAAAAAAGCTTAGAGTTTATGAGAAAGACACAAGCGGTTCAAAGTCAATTTTTCTGATGCCACGGAAGATTATGTATTTAGTCTATAGAAATTAGGCATTTGGGTTAAAAGGGGAAGAGTGTCACTACTGTAGAGTTCTCCAAGTTGAAACACACAAGCTCTGGGAAGGTGCTCCCAGGTCTTTCACCTGGCGTCAGGTTGAAAATCACCCAAGTTTCACATTTATCTGAAGCCATTACCCAAACACTGCTGATTTTTCCTGACATGTGCTATTCACACAAAATACTCCACTTTGGACAAGATGTTAACAGGTTGGTTAACTCTGTTGTTTGGAACTCACGGAGCTTATTGGTCTTAACTGGAGTTGCTCCTCACATGTCATGATTTTGCTCCTGAGATTAAATGATGAACCACGAGATTTTAAAACGTCATTAAATAATCATTAATTTCTTTATCTAAAAGTGAGGTTTTGAGGATAAAAAGAAGAACTACAGAGAAAAGACATAAATTCCTATTGCTAGCCAGCAGGTTGCTAGGAGCTCAGGAATTAAGCCCCAATCTTTCCCTTGTACTCTTGTTAGCCCACCCAGTCTCTATACCCTCACAGATATGCATATGCAATAGTAAAAACTGTCATTAAAATGGGGTCAAGGAGCATATGAGATTTCTGTCCTCTTTTGAGACAATATATCACAAGTGATAAAATGCACTTTGGATTATTGCAGGCACTTATTAGGCCTGTGGGGGGAAAAAAAAAAAAGGGCAAAATAGAAGCAAAAAGTCTTTTCGAGGCTTCTTTGAAATTGCAAATATTCTCCTAATTTCCTCAGTTCTTCTTGCAGAATAGTAATGTGTCAGTTCCTGGCTCTGGTTGTCACAGGAACAGAATAAAAATGTGCCTTCTTTGCTGTTAAGTCAGCAGATAATTATTTTGGCAGTGTGCTACATGTTATGGTACAAGCAATGAATATTTCTAAAACTATCCAGTGTTTTAGGGGAAGAAGAGACAAACCACTGGTGTCCTTTTCATGCTGCAACACCATGTGTCTGGAAGAGTCACATGAAGAAAGCTAGTGAATGGGGACAAGAGTTCAGGTCACCCGAGTACTAGTCCAGGCTGTGCCACAGAATCACTTCTCACCCCAATCCTGCCCTTTGCCTCCCACAGTCACTCATCCATTCACCTCCAGTGAGAATTTCCTCCGGGTAGGAATCGACTCTAACATGTCACTTCAGTGTTCAGCAAAATAAACCTTTCAGTCTCAGGGACACAGAGCTGTTGTCATGTTACAAAAGCACAACACCACATCTCAATGCTGAGGGACATCTCCATGTCTGCAGCCACCTGTCCTGACAGCCCTCAGGACCAGGACCTGCAGAGGGACAACTGGCTCCTTGCACCCTTCTGCAGCCCCCTCACAGGCACAAACTTGGGCTGGTGGATCTGTTTCCCTTTCTCCTTCTGTACAGGAATCAGTAAGACATTATCATACAAGTTTTTAGTATCTGCTCATCAGTGTTGAAAGACCGAGAAGCTCCTGTTCCCATACAGTGGTCTCTGATTTGGACACAGCAGAAATGCAGACACTGTTTTTACCAGTTCAGAAAACCCCACTTGCAGACAGAACCCTTTTTACTGGAGGGCATCCTTCGTCCTTGGCACACTAGAGGTTCAGTATTAGACTCTGTTAAGCAGGCTTAAAATCTGCTGTCAGTGACAGGAATTTGGAGGAGCTGGATATGCTGTTTAATTGAAGTTATCCAGGGAAGCAACACACCTCTGTGAGTGCATCTTTCTCCTTAAGAAGGTGAGGAATCAAGCATTGTTTACGGATATTTCATCATTTTTTATAAACATGGTTTGAGAATAGGCAGCTTAATTTATGACATTTCCACAGCTGCCTTATTAGGAGGCTGCGGATCCATATCTGTATTCATTTTGAAGTAAAGACGCCTTTATCTCCGTCCCTCATTAGCCTCAGGATTAATGCCACTGAAGTCAGTTGAATTGCAGCTGTGTAAAACCAGCATAAGCAAAACCAAGCGCAGAATGCAAAACAGCATGACTCACGAGCTGAGGGAGAAGATGGATGTGTCAGGTGTAGAAACTAATAAGGGATGAAGTACCATGCAGAGATATCCAAACCAGTTTGGGTGGTGGGAGCAGCTTACTCAAGCAGAGCAAATTGGCCAGAAGGGCCAATAAAGTTAACAGTTCCTTTTCCAGCAAGGCAGCTGTGGGAAAGCTAGATTTCAGACACAGGTAACTTGATCCCACTTACACCTCTGCAACCATCTTCCTGTTTTATGTGGCCTTAACATCTTGCTGCTGCACATCGGTGTGAGGAGGTAAATGTAAAAGAGGCATGTTGGGAATGCAGGGTCTCTTGGAATACCCGGATCAATAACGCTGTGTTTAGCTTGACAGATATCACATTCACACGTGGGGGACAAAGAGCCTCTTCCTTGTTGACAAAGCAACCTCAGGCTTTCAACATCACACCATCATTTATCTTTCAGAAGTCTCCTTAAGGAAGAGCATTTAGGAAGGGTTATAACCAACACAGAAGATGCTAGGACCTTGCGCATGTGTGCAGCAGCTGCCTGGCCAAAAGCTGGCACATGGCTTTTTACCAGAAGGAGAAGAGAACAATTTAATCACTAGCCCCATTTAACACCAAGTCATAACTGTTTGCTGATATATTGGGAGAATATGAAGCAGCTGTGTATTCAGAGTCGAGGCTTGGAGGCAAATTCCAAATCTGCAGCCAGCTGAGGTGTCTTTATTATTGGATAAAATAAGTGAGATGGTGTGTCTATACAGATGGGTGAAGTGCAAGCAGGGAAATGTACTCTACCATGAAACTGTCCCTGCTTAGTTCTGTCATACCCAGGGGAAAGGATATTTTTTGCTAACTAATGTACTTTCTCAAGAAATACCTGACCGTTATTACCTTTCCAAGATAATCAGCTGGGACATACATACTGCATAAAAACAAAAGTTAATAAGCTACAGAATCATAAAACTTGGTAAAGTTTGCAAATGTTATCAACCCTTACAATACTAGCTTCTGTGTTTTCTAGGATGCTTTTGATGCCACAGCTTCTAAAACTACCTGAGCACTGGTTGCCATGATAACAGACAGTTAGTCAGCTAGAAAAAAAAAAGTCACGGTGTCAGATTTTAGTTTGTATAAATTGACATCTTTCTATTAAAATTAATGGAGCTGCACAGCTTTGCACCAGTTGAAGATCTAGCCCATTAGTTTCAGTTTCTAAACAGAAAGAAGAGTGTGGTGGTACAAGAAAAAAAAAAAAAAAAGGCCAGTCATAGGCTTTTTACTTGTTGCTTTCTAATACTTTAGAATAATATGGTACGAAAAAAATGTGTTTTATAGGCTAACCAACATTATTTTTCTGCTCAGGCATTAAACATTAAGACAGTACTCGAGAATGCAATTTTTTCTATACTAATCAGAATAGGTATCTAAGTCTTAAGGAAGAAAAAAACATTAAAGAAGACATGAAAGTCCCACTGTACAATGAAGTCCTTCCATTTGCCATAATAGATGAATTTTTAAAATTATCTGTTTGCAGACCTGCTTTTTAGCAGTGCAAGGAGCTAAACAGCGAAACCATAGGGTGTCCTTCTTAGTGACTTTCTTACTGAAGAGTTATATTTTCAGAACCATGTTTTTTTCAAACTCTCTTTGGCATTGTACCAAAGAGAAATATGGTCCACAAAGAGAAACTCTTTTATACTGTGCAGCTCATCAATACCATACTTGTCCATATCTTACTGACTGTATCGAAAACCTTCTTTTTAAAAACTTGCCATGTTCCTCACATGCATATTTTTGTTGTGGTTTAGCCCCAGCCATAAACTAAGCACTACACAGCCACTCACTCACTCCTAGCCTGGGTAAACACAGTTTAACAGGTAAAGCATAAACCATGCACACAAGCAAAGCAAAATATGGAATTCGTTCACCAGTTCCCATTGGCAGGTAGCTCTTCATCCATCCACGGGACAGCGGGGCTCCATCACATGTGGTGGTTACTTGAGAGGACAAATGCCATTACTCTGAACATTCCCCCCCTTCCTTCTTCTTCCCCCAGCTTTTTATTGGTGAGCATGATGTCGTATGGTATGGGATATCCCCTTGGTCAGTTGGGGTCAGCTGTCCTGGCTTCCTGTTCCCTTCCAATTTCAGACCACCCCCTGCTGGAGCAGTGTGAGAAGCAGAAAAGGTCTTCACTCTGTGTAAGTACTGCTCAGCAATAACTGAAACATCCCTGTATTATCTACACTGTTTTCAGCACAAATCCAAAACATAGCCCCATACTAGCTACTACGAAGAAAATTAACTCTACCCCAGCCAAAACCAGAACATTCTCCATATATCAAGAATCAAGAAGTTCTGAAACAATGCTCCAATAAGGAAAAAAAAAATATATACAAACTGTGATAACTACTTATGGGCCTTATGAATAAGATTGTGAAATGCTACAAAAAATGCGCATGTTTTATATTTCATGGATTTGTGTGTGGAAAGTTCAGCTGATGAAGAATTAAGCCAAAATACTATATGCAAGACAATTTTGCTGCCCATGATACAAAAATACAATGGATAAGGGAACATATATATCATAGGTCTTTCTACCCTACTAGTTCAGGATTATTTTTCTATGTACATTTTAGGGCGGTGTATTAAAGAGTAGTTATCCACCTACCACCTTTCTACCCTTATTTCCAAGTCATCAGATACAATGCCCTAGAAAAACAGCCCATCATACCTATATTTCACAGGAGATAACCTGGCAGGGTGGTATAAATTAGAACCAAGACCCCTTTGAAATGCCAGTGCACTGTTCTTTTGATCCAGATCAGTAGAAGAGTCTAATTAAATTGGCAGAATTCTTGTGTCCTCGATTACAACATCTGCTCTGCTGTGGAATGATCCAGCACAACCATCTGTCTTTCACCATGCAAAGCAAGTGGTTGAGGGAAGATTTAATATTTTTCGACAGCAAAGGATAGAAATGAACATGGTATCAAATTTAAAGCCATGTTCTTCAGACCGTCAAGGTTAACTACTGGAGTTATGCATAGACCAGCATATTGGATTGGAGAGACGTGGTTTGTGCCAGAACATTATTAGAGAAGGACGAGCAGTAAATGCACTCTATTGGAGCACACAGTGTTCATTACAATTTTTGTCTCGACTAGCTAATCAACATCAATCCCAATATTATGCTTGAGGCATTCCTTTTTGAGGCTCTCTCATGCGAAGTATAATATTGCTATCCTAAATGTGGTCTTTACTGTGAAATTTGTCAACCGCTCAATATCAATGAAAACAGTGGAAAAAATCTTCCTTCTCCCCACCATGACAGCCATGACAGCCAGCCCCCCAAAGTATATCTAATTATGCTGCCAGAAGGGCACTTCTGTCAGCTTAAATAACTTTATTCCGAAGGACAGATCTAACTCTACCAGCTTAGGGTGTTTCTCCTGTGGCTGTCATGGTTGCATCACCCAGCAGAGCTGCACGTCCAATGGAGAGGATACACCTCAGAGATGAACCTGCACCATTCATAGGCACATCCAGCAAATGGATCCATTCATAATAAAAAATGCTCAAAGGGTAGCAGTATCACAGACAGGTATTCTGCAATCATTTCATGACTTGCAGCTCCAGTCTGGCACTGGATAACACACATAAAATGCATTAGTCATATGGAAACTGCATCTCATTCAGCCTGTCTGCTGAAGGTGAACAGTGGCTTTAGCAATAGTGTCTGACACTAATAATGGTGCCTTCTTAACATGCAAGACTGACGACAGCCAACAGTCAAAACACCGTGCTGAAACAAGAGGTAAAGTTATGTTTAAGGTGAGGGAAAGTAATCCAGCATTGCTCACTGGTGTACCAGTACTTACCATGAAGTACTGATATGGAAGAGCAGCTTGTGGCTTATTTTGCCCGTAGATTCAGTATTGCAACAAATTCCACAGAAATCTAAATCCCGTATCCTGTTTGACCTTTATCCTTTCACATTTAATTTGCAGTAAACTTTTGTCTGTGTAGTTAATTGATCTTTCTTCCACACATCATTTTTCCTTTCCTCTTCTCATTTCATGGTTGTGTCTAGCTGTATTTTACTCCCTTACGCTGTGAGATTTCTTTGGTTTTGTTGTGGTTGCTGCAGATTTTCCTTCTTTGTTTGGCTTTTTAAGAGTGCTAGCAGCTTTTCTTGGTGGCTGCAGGGGAAGGAACAAGAGAAGATGAGGGCAGCAGCCTGCCATGATGTGTTAGCGGAAAACCATTGGGGTTTTTTTCCTATCCAGACACCCACTTTCTTGCATCTTGGCTCCAAAACAGCAGTTCTAGCAGCCAGTTGCTACTGCACAAAAGTGGGAGATGTTAGCTACCATGTACTGCATTTTTCTGATCACATCCAAAGCCCACTGAAATCAGCTCCTACTAATTTCATTGGTCTTTAGGGCACACAGCAAGGTTTTCACACCCAACAGCAAGAGATGATGTTCATATGCACCCTACATCCTCAGCCTCACCTTTCCTCTCCCCTTCCCAAAATGAGGGAGACCCTGCAGTCCTTGCTGCTTGTTAAAGTGCTGGATTAACATTCTGTGGTAATTTGTTTGGCCTGAAAGGCAACTACAGTAAGTGTGTTAGTAAGAACATTCTCCATTTATTCCCTCCCTCCCTAATGCCTCTGTAAAGCTGTGGTTTGCACAGACTTTAATTAGAAAAGAGGAATTTCGCGTGCTTTCCAGCTGAGCTTTCTTGGATTTAATTGTCATTTTAGATTTTATTTTTATTGATTTTGTAGTAAAACAAATTGGTATAATCCTCCAAGCCAAAATAGATATAAGCCTCCAAGCCATCAGGGAATGTGCTAATGGAGAGTTATGATAAAAATAACCCACTTCACCCTGGCAAATATCTCCATCATTCAACAGAAGCCACCTGCTGTCACGAAGACCAAAATCCTTTATTTCCACAGTGCTATTTTGATTTCGTGAGTTTCAGACTTTTCTAAAGCTGATTGAATGACACATTGTAGTTTTTTATTTTTCAAAAAGGTAATAACACTAGTTTCACTCCAGACTCCAGGGTCATTGCTGACTGCCACAGACTTCAGCAAGAAGCTTTTTCCTTCATTCTCAGATATTAAAAATCCCCCTTCCCCAGATGATCTCTGGTCTTGAACATCAAGCTACATCTGGAGAAGAGGCTGATGTCTGCCTCAGTGGCCCATCTGGTAAGAATGAATCAGCTTCATTAAGGAACATCATCCAACAAGTGACATGCCAAAACCATGACACATAGATTACTTGGGTCCAATGTCAACTCTCTACACTGCCAGTTCAAATACATCTCCTCTTCAGGATGGAGGTGATGCACATTGACGCCTGGCATATGGCAACAAAGCTTCTGCGGTCCCGAGGAAGGAAAGGTGAAAATGCATGTGTCCGCTATGGTGAAGGTAAATCCAAACTGCTGGGAGAAGACATTGTAGCACTGCCAAAAAGGAAATAAACCTGCTTTTGTCATGTAGATGAGAGACATATCTTTAGGCACAGTGGGTAAGACCTTGCTTAACAAAATTTCCCCCTGTAGCGAGGCTCCTGCAGAATTTAGGTGCCTAGGCCCCAGGCAGCTTTCCAAACCTCGCAAAGTGCATTCCTTCAACAACTGTGTTTGAGTCATGGGTGTACGCACACATACACACACACAGAGCCATCCGTTGGTCTTCTAGCCCCAGTGTTCTTGCAGCCCTGGGTGCCTGATGGCCCAAGTTCATGTGAGAGTGCCCACTGTCCCAACAGGCCAAAGCCTGGAGACTGGTCTTCTGGGTATGCGATCTAAGCCTGCTTTAGTTAAGGATGACCCTGGTCATAGTATCACATACCTGTACAACTCCTATAATCATTAGGGTATTTTGCAAGAGAGCATTGCTAACACAGATTTACTCTCAGGTAGTCAGTTGTTTCAACAATTCTGGATGCTGAGGACCTGACTGTCACAGATGGTGACCTGGGAATACATGCATATTTACATACAGATATGGAAGACTTCAGTGTCACCCTAGAGACCTACCAGATCTCCCAACTGATGGGTTGGTTGATGGTTGGCTGGTAGGTGTCTGGATCACCTACATAAGTCTAGATCCTAAATTCTAGGTATTGTACTACTCGCTGCTGCTACCAAGTCAGCAAATAATGAGACCTGAGTTTGCATTTAAAAGTGTCATAGTTTAACCCCAGGCAGGAACTAAGCCCCACAGAGCCACTTGCTCACTCTCTTCCAGTGGGATGGGGAAGAGAATTAGAAGAGTAACAGTGAGAAAACTCATGGGTTGAGACAAAGACTGTTTAATAGGTAAAGCAAAAGCCATGCATGCAAGCAAAGCAAAACAAGGAACTCATTCATTGCTCACAGTTGGCAGGCAGGTGTTCCATCATTTCCAGGAAAGCTGAGCTCCATCATGTGTAACGGTTACTTGGGAAGACAAGCTCCATCACTCTGAACATCACCCCATTCCTTCTTCTTCCCAAAGCTTTTTTATTGCTGAACTTGATGTCGTAAGGTATGGAATATCTCTTTGGCCAGTTGGGGTCAGCTGTCCCGGCTCTGCCACCTCCCAGTTTCTTGTGCACATGGCACAGTGTGAGTAGCTGAAAAGTCCTTGACTGCTACTTAGCAACAACTAAAACATCAGTGTATTTATCAACATTATTCTCATTCTAAATCCAAAACACAACACTGTACCAGCTACTAGGAAGAAAATCAACTCTATCCCAAACAAATACAGGATGAGAAGGGCCTATGTTTCCTTTATATTCCCACAGAACAAGCAGGAACCAAAGGACCATACTATTAGTACTAGCATTGGCTAAGGCTTAGCCATCACAAGTGGGGAAATTCAGCTCATTGTTAGAGTTCGAAAGACATAGTGTTGGAAACGGTGAACAGCTTCTGGCCTTTGGCCAGGGCTAGAGCAGCTCAGAGGCTCTGCACCATTGTTACACCCACTGTAAAGGTTTGGAATAGGATGAGGATGATGGACAGAAGAAGATGGAAATGTAATACTGATACGGGACCTTTTATGACCTGTAGGCCTACTACAAGAGCTGCTGCCAGCAGTGTAAATGAAGAAGTTCAGCCTTAGGAAGCGTTTGGAGTTAAGGCAGCAGCAGATGTCAAAATCAGGGTTTAAGCTACCATGAACTGATGGCACAAGTTTGTTGATCAATCATAAAAAGCTTAGTATGACTGGAAGGGATTATTTCCAGGAACAACAAATTACTTTTAGATACCTGGCAGAGAAGTGACACCTCATGCTAGAGTCAGATGATGTTTGAATTAGAGCTTAAATTGGTTCAGCATTATGGGTGACAGGGCCAGAAAACTTTCTGATAGATTTTGCAAGACCTGGAGAGTTAAGGTGATGGCAGATAGTGACAAATACTAATAATTTTTGCTTCATTCCAAGATGTGCTATGTGCTATACTGGAGCTAGAGCTATGCTATCATCACCACTGAGCTTCTTGGCAGCAAAAGTCTGAAGAAGAAGGCTTTTTGGCAGGTCATGCTAACATGATTGAATGACAAATTTTTGGAAATGACTGTCACTGGTCTCTAATACTAAAGGTAGACTTTGATGTGGGAGTAGATTAGGCTCTGTGCTACAGAAACTCAAAAGCTATCTTAACAGCTTGATTAGCATGGGAAATGGAGGGTTAGCAAAGCTAGGATGATGTTTGGTGTGGGCTAATTAAATTATGTTAACAGGAGTCACTGGAGTGTTAACGATAAGGGCAAAGGATGCATTTAAAAGCACAAGTGGTGATAAAGTGGCTGAAGATGTAGGTTTGTCACTGGGTTTTCCAGTGACAGATGAAAGAGTTCTATGTTGGGTTAGATTAATGAAAGGTTAGGCTCATATCTTTACATTTAAAGTTGGGTCTAGAGGCAGTGCAAAGGCAGAGGATGCATGGTTATTTCTGGACCCTACATCGCGCATCAGAATGTCTGGTTGTGATAAAATTTTATGACACAATGTTACTTTTTTTGCAAGGATTGCTAGACTCCAATGTTAGAGGAAAGGTTAGATTTAGATTTAGCTTTAAAAGTAAAGGTTTAGGACAGCAGAAATTGAATAAAACTGTTTACAGCTTGAACCCAGGAGAAATGATGGAATATAATGAGATTCTTTCAATGTGAACACATATCATAGGAAGTCACTGCAGAGTGGTGTTAGGTTTTGGGAGAGCAAGGGTCAAGGAGCAAGATATGCTATTTTTACCTGGCATGGCAGACACTGGCAGGGAAAAATGGCATCTGCTTAGCACAGAGGATAGTCACCAGAGTACAGTGCTATTGATATGTTTGGTTTGGGGCGAAGACTTGCCAGAAGAATGGTTGCTGTCATCAGCTGAATTGTGAAATGCTTCCAGTCCCATGCAGCCAAAATGAGGTTGAGGTTAGCAAGGAGTAAAGGGAAGGCAGACCAAAGATGCTGTGCTATAGTGTTAAGGCGTGGGTTAAAGAAGAGCTTAGGGTGTGGGAAAGAAGGAAACGAAGATCCTGTGTTGCCATCTGGGCTAGTAAAAGGTGCTGATAAAAGGGAGAATGACACATGTTTTTTTTTATTTTTCATTGTGCCAAAGAAGTGTTATGCTAATATTGAAGCTGGTTAGGCTGAGAAGATTTTATAGATGAGTTTTATTGCTGTATCTGACAAAACACATGGCTAGGAGGAAGAACATAGTTAAAAGTTGTTCAGAAATCAAGATTTATGGATAATTTCATGGTTAGTAATGATCATGTGTTTATGATGTTAGCCTAGGTTTCAGTTCTGGGACTAAGTTGTCTGAAGAGGCAGATTCATTGCCTGTCCTGCAGGCATAGTCAGGGCAAAAAGGCTGACGCTTATTTGGTACTTTTTAATTTTCTTTTACAATATTATGGACAAGCTTAGGGCTATGGCATAGTCAGAGGTACAGCTCGACTCAGGTTTAACAGAAAGGGACTGAAGAGTTAGGTTTCCATCCACAATGCAGCAAGCACCACAGGGCAAATCTGCATGCTAAATGTTGATGACAATGAGACAAATAAACATCCAAAGTCTGACAAAGGCCACTGGACTGTGATATAAGGGTCACTGGGACAAAATAAAGACTAATTGCAGCAGGATCTACTGGTGTAGGAATAATTTTGCTGCTGTTGGAGCCACTAAACTACAGTTTTAAAGTAAATTTTAACATTTGGAAAAAGGTTAGGGTTCAGTTTTATTGTTGGTGGGGGTCCCTAGAGCATTAGTTTGGGTCAGGAATGGGCTCATGACAATAAGTTGAAAAGTAAGGTGTTTTATTTTGTGCTGTGTCCCTCAGACTACACAGAGGCTATGATCCCAAACAATACCTCCCCGAAATCTGATTGTGAGACCCTGCTAACTAACCTAGTTGATCCCTCCCACCCCCTATCTTGGCTCTGACTGGAGTATAAAGACTCATTGGATGTTTACCCAGAGTGTTCAGACACTTACTGTAAGCCTTAAAGTATTGAGACTTTTAAAAAGATCTTGGATCAACAAGTCTGAGAGGTTTTTTTTAATTTATTTTTGGTTGCATTCTGGATGGCTGGTTGGGTTTTT
Organism: Pampusana beccarii; assembly: GCA_013399365.1. Lineage (NCBI taxonomy): Eukaryota > Metazoa > Chordata > Aves > Columbiformes > Columbidae > Pampusana > Pampusana beccarii. The sequence goes on from VWYH01006000.1 coordinate 179,079, forward strand.
TAACAGTGTTTCAAAGACACTAGGCATTATACCTTCAGTGATTTATGGCTACATTTCCCATTTCAGCCCATGGAGATTGTAGCACCCCCTTTTTATGGGATCATCTGAAACTAGTACTGCTGTCACTAGGCATGGGAAATATGTCTGGATTTTTGTGGGATTTAGGTCAGGATTCAGGATAAAAGCACTTGAAGAACCATCTCCTTGGTGATTCTTCATAAATTTTGGAAACATAACAAATGAAATAGTATTAGGTTTGAGTTTTTTAGGTAAAACAAAACAGTAAAGTTGCAATATTAGAAAGTTGGAAAACAGGGTTAAATAACATGGTACTTAGCTAGATTAGGGTCTATAGCTGAAGGCTGTGGTTAAGGGCGTGTTTTGAAAGGATATACACAGAAAAGCAATTCTGACTGTTCAAAGTTGTTCAGTCCATTAGGGAGGGCCAGGGAATTAGTTTCTTATGGCTCACAATAGAAACATTGTTTTAGGATAAGGCAGATTTTAGATTCACATTTAGACTTGGTTCTGTTTAAACAGGATACAGCAATATTTTTTGTGGCATTATTCAGTCCCCTAGTCTAAGATGAAGAGCTAGAAGTGGCAAGGATGAACAATGTTTTAGTACTTGCCATTGACTGTAATCCGTGGTTTAGCAGTTTGGTTTTGATTTGGAGAATATGTTTGAGATATTTTGAAGGACAAGTTCTTGAACACTACCCCGAACCCTAATGTCCAGTGGAACTGCAGGCCTGGGCTGTTACATCAGTACAATTTACTCTTCAGATTTCTCTTACCGTGATAGTTCATTCCCTGCCCTCCTGCAAAGTCTAAAAATCAGGCTAACTTTTACACCTCACTGCCTTAAACTTAGTACTAATCCCAAAAATGGTTCAGTCACAAGGTCCCTACAGATCCTCATCTGCTGCAGAGCCACCCACCAGCCATTCTTCCCTTCTGGTCCCAAATTTCACTGTGTCTTCACAGGACTTCCTGAAACTGCTAATTGTCTGGTATTGTTAATCTCAATACTAACCCCAACCCTAAACCTAAACCTAATCCACCTCACACATGCAATATATCCACGTGTTCTACGCTGAGCATGCTAGAATTTCGTATCAAAGTTAGATTTTGACATGCACTTATTCCCCCTTTTTCTCCTTCCCCAACTGTGGTAATGTGGGATAGACAGTCAGAACCAGATTGTGGCCAAACCCTGAATATAGATGAACAGAGGTCCATGATGTCCTGATCTGTAACAAAAAAAGATAAAAACAAAAAAACAAAAAAACCAACAACAACAACAACAAACAAACAAACAAACAAAAAAAAGCCCCAAACCAACCAACCAAGTTTCCGACTCCCAAAATGGAAAGTGGAGATAAGCTTTGAAAGAGAAGCTACATAAACCTTGCTGTACATCTTGCTCAGAGGTATTATTCCAGCCAGTGTTAGATGGTTGCAATTAACAGCTTGCTGTACACAAGTTAATTCATATTTGGGAAGTGCAGAGGATGAACAGAGAGAAAATTATGCTAAACCACATTAAAGATGAGAGGATTTTGGATGAGGTTTGTTGCAAAGCCTAGGTTAGGTTCCCTAAAACAAATTGTCTTTCCAAAGAGAATACATGAAAATTTTCTACCTATCCCCTCTGAGTTGCTTGAACAGCAACAGTCTTGAACCCCATGCGAGTCTGTTGGCTTCTTTGTATTACACCACTTCAAAAATCCTTACTTCCCTATTCTGCATGTATAACCAAGAGCAAAACTTTCCTTTCAATACCCCTTCCACAACACATAATTCGCATCTATCTGTCATCAGTCATTTAAGACCAAAGCAGGAACAGATTTGGTGACCTTGCTGTAAGCATCCTGTGAGTTAATGTTCTTTGACTTTCAACTGAAGGGAAACCAGTTCAAGGATGTAAATGAAGTTGTGGTAGGTTTGTGCCAATGTTAATATTTAGACTAGATGCTTGATTCCCAGGTGAATAAGAAGTTGAATCGTTGTTGACATGGCCTAATGACAGCTAAGAAAAAGGTCTAGGGCTTCAAACATCTCTTACAACAAAGAGCCAGTTCCTGCAACCCCAACGTGAAGAGAGAGTGAGAGTTATCAGCAATGGTAAGGCAACTCACTGACCCATGTGGAAGCTGCTTCCAACAACAGTTGTCCAGACTAGAGAAGGAAAAAAAAAGCCCTGTACTGGATATTTCATTGTTGAATATTTCCCAAATATGATAAATCTATGGTTTAGTAAAACAAGATTGCCATTTTCATCTTTCTGCTTAAGTACTCTCACTCTGGACTGATCTAGAACTTTTAAAATCCCAGTGGGGGCTCTGAGGATTGGAGACCAGGTGGATGGCACTGGCTGGAGTGCATGGTACCCTTTGGGTACTGAAAGAATAAGTGTGGTACTAGGAGGAGACTGCTTTTTTGTGTACTCTGTCTTTCAAATGAAAACCATCACTGCACACTGTAAATGTAATACAAGATGAATACCACTTCTTACTCCAGTTCATATGCAGAAGGGTTCCAGGTGGATAGCATCTTTCCCTAGAGATGCTTTGCATCTTCTTTTTGTTTGCTAACTTTGTGACTTTGAAACAAAAGCTGTGTTTTGTTCTACACATCTAAAATGGGAGATAATATTGCTTGTGGAATGCAGAATTAGAGGAAATCTCTTTGGATGACAAGACATCCTCCTCCTCCACTGTGATACAGGGTGTATATATGTCCTCTCCATAGTGGACTCTCTGTTAATGCGTATGGATCGTAAGGAATGTTACTGTACTGGCTGTTGTTTCAGTGATAAACTGTACATGCACACAGTTCATAGAATCATAGAACCATAGAATAGTTTGGGTTGGAAGGGACCTTCAAAGCTCATCCAGTCCAACCCCCCCTGCAATGAGCACGGACATCTTCAACTAGATCAGAGCTTGCTTCAGCTTGCTCAGAGCCCCATCCAGCCTGGCCTGGAGTGTTTCCAGGGATGGGGCATCTACCACCGCTCTGGGCAGGTTCACAAGTAGCTGGTTCATGGAAGTGTGAGCCTTCCTCGAGAAAGCTGGGAGGCACAACCTGTACACCTCCCCCACACCAGCAACTCTCTGCTACCGAAGACAAAAGCACTTTATAGACAAATTGTAGTGACTTTTTCTACAGGTGATTTTAGACTGTGGCACACCACCTCAGCTACTGCGTAGTGGGAAGCCAAATAAATCATTATACAATTCATGTAAATCTGACACTCATGGGAGAAGCTGTGTAATTAATTGTGACTAATGCAACTGTTACATTACAGAGGAGAAATTAGGAATGTTTTGCCACTTATTGTAAAGAATTACCAGAAGGCAGCTTATTACCATACTAACTAGTGTCATTTAGTCATCAAGTCACAAACTGTCTGCAGTCTGGTTTAGGCATTTTCCACTTTAGTGCACCAATCCCACCATGCAGATGCCAAACGCTGTTTTGAAATTATTTAGATGAAATTCTTCAAAACTCCACAGATTACATTATCATTGAAGCCTCAGTCTAACATAGTTCTCTTAAGACAATAAATTAATTTAATTACATTTTCTGTGGCTAGGAGAACTGATCGGCATTATTAACCATTTTATAATGGGGACACGTGCAGAAACAGGAACATTTCCTGCGTATGAGCAGGCATGACACACACCCCAACTTTTCTGGACTTACTGTTACATGGATAATCAGGTGAAGACAAGGATATATAAGTACATCCCCAGAACCTTTCACTCAGATGTATTACTCTAGCTAACCTTCAAATGAAGTTCATTGTTATGTATATAAATGATAGCAATGGCTGAAGACGATAGTAACTGATGAGAAACAGCACCTCTCTGTAATAAGTGATGAGTAAATGTGAGGTCAACCCATCTGCTCTCCAAAACAGCTGAAAGGGGGAAAAAGAAAAGAGGGAAGAAAACAAGGGTGCCAGCAGACACCAACATGCATGGCTGGAGGTGAGAGCTTCAAAGCATTGCTTGTGTGCCCCTCCACACCCCTCCTGGGATATCACAGGCTGCTCCTGTGACTGGAAAAGCTTCTGTTAGTTGATAACATTTATTTGTTACTCCCCTGACTATGCTGCTTCTCTCACTGAAGAACATAACAATATTCAAACATCTTCTGATGTAGGAAATATTAGAGAATGCAGAAGCCTGTAAATGAACAAAGCCTTACAAGACAAGAGCAGTGGGACTCAGTCCTAATGTTTCAACTTAATCACCATGGTATCTTATTGTACCTTGTTATTACAGGGTGTCAATGGATGTCTGCCATGGAGAATTCTAGCTATGCAAGCATGAGCGTGTCATTACAGTTTTAAAAGACTCTTATTGTGTGTGTTTTCTTTGTATTTTTATAAGACCATTTCTCCTCATCATTCCTCACAAAATCCTGTGAAGACGGAGACTCAGGGAGTCAGCTGACTGTAACAGGACACGATTTCTCATGTGTATCTTCAACTACTTGTCCAAATCCACTACTCTCATCCATAGTGCTTGAAATCTATACCCTGATTCACTGGGTCCAATGTAGTTACCAAAACACGGGCCTTGAGGGGTCCGTGCCTGGCCCCCAGCTCTTTCTCCACGAGGTCATAGGTGTCGCACGTGCCCTATGTCGTGTCTCCCCATTTCATGCCACAAAATCCTGGATACCTTGGCTCATCTCCAAAAGCACGAGTCATGTCCATGTAGGCAATGGACTCTCACCAACAGTTTGTTGCCCCTGGGCTGGTGATGGTACAGCCATGAGCAGCAGATGCTGCTGAGATCACAGCCCAGCCATGCTGGGTAGCTCTGCTGCTCATGGAAGTGAGGCCTAGCCTCCCTGAATGATCATGCTTGCCTGGCTCCACAGCCTCACCTCAAGATGCCTTCAAAATGTTTCTTGCATGCCAGGCAGCCGTGTCAGAGCCCCAGCTCCCCCTGACCAGCTGCACATCCCCATCCAGGGCACCAGGACCACGGGCCAGGCGGGGTTGGACAACTTCCAGCGCTGCCCCATCACCTGTGCACCTTGTTGTCTGCACACCAGTCGCACAAGAACTCTTCAGACTGGTTTCCTGCACATGTTTGTGTTGCACCTCACAATACAATCAAAAATGAAATTATCATCATTATAATACACGTTAACAAAACAAATGAAGAAACAAACAAATACCCAACAATCAGCAATAGTGTCATTAGAGTTGTGATGGTCTAAGGGTAAAGGTAAATATTTTTAGACCAATTGCTTTAAAAGTAACAGCAATACAGTTACATAGATATTAAAAATTAAAATTTTTGCTATTGAGTGAGCTTCCTGTTAAAAAAACTTCCTGTCATTTTTCTCAAGCCCAGTAGTTCATTCTCTTATGTTTTTTCTTTTTTCCTTACCAGGACCTCACACCTGCATATTGTTGAGGAAAATATTCAATATTAACCAAATGTTCATGCCTCTGGTTGTGCATATTAGGTATTACTTCTAAGAGACATGGAATACATGCCTACCATTGCGTGCTACCAACGAACTATGATCTGTTTGATCCCTCAGGATCAAAGGACTTAGAATACTTTTTTGAATTTGTGTAACATCTAATCTACCTCTCAAGAATATTAAGGAACAAGGAGTGGGTGAGCAATTTCTCTCTCCATTCTCAAATTGAGTTCATCTTATGACTGTCTGGATTCTTTTAAAGAGACCAGTATTTAAACAATTAATCATGCTTAGCACTTAGATACACAGTGATGTGACGAGTGGTGCATACAATTTCCAATATTTGACATTAGAAACGAAATTAATTTAAGCTATTTGTTATTATATGTGACTGAGTAACTGACAAGTTAAATAATCTAGCCCAAAGTTTCAGAGAGCTTGTTCTCTCTCTCTGTGTCTTCCTTTCCTTATACTCAAGACCAGGCAAAGTTACTTGAAGGTGTTTTCACTGAAGTCATTAAAGCTTTTCACAGGCATAGTTTTGTGATGACAGAGACCTGCAGTCAAGAAACACTGACATTACAGTGTGCAGTCATTGTTATTTACCATCTTTGCTGTAGGCCTGGTCAAAGCAGCTCCCAAAAACGATAGCAGTTGTTGTTACAAAAGTCAGTGACATATCCCACAGGGAACTGCCTAGGAAAACTTTCCCTCTGATCCTATTAATATAAATCAGCCTGACAATCAATGTCAAGGATGACCGTCAGCCACAAACTAGCATATAAGGGAAAAAAAGACTTTCAAGGAAAAAGAGTTGAGATGGAAAATTTAACTAATCTTGATACTATACCTAAGGACAATTATTGACAAGTCTAAGGCCAGGCATATCAAGTAGAAAATATTGGGAAATGCAGCTTTTATTGCTGGTGTCAAATCCTGGTTTTTCTTTAGGCAATAAACAGATTCATTCACAGATAGAGTTAAAACTGGATGAAAGCTAAAATGCGGGCAGCAGAAAAGTTTTTGTTTATATTACCATGGCTTCTTTGGTGTTCTTATTACTAGTTATATAATAAAGTACTGAAATGATATCACTTTATTTCTGTTTAGTTGTCAAGGAGAAAGAACGATACTCTCCAAAGTAGTCAGCATGCCTCCCAGCCTTTGTGATTAACAAAACAAACTGCCTTGCACAATATTTGTGCAAGCACCTCACCACCTTTATTACAAAATCTCACTCTGTAAAAAACTCCATTATGAAACAATTTCTGTTAAGAAATACATTCTATCTCTTTTCCAATGAGATTTCGTGGCTGTAAGAAGCACAGGTTGCAACCTTTGTTCTGCACCTCCAGAAGGTTTTCTCTTTGAGTTGTGATGCTGTTTATGCCTTGTGAGCTAGATAACTCCATAGCAGCACAGATTAGCCTGCTGCTTTGTCATGTCTCCTACTATAAAAATTAATATCCTTCAAAAATAAACAAACGCAGTTCCTTGATTTGCAATACTGTCAGAGATACATTGTGAATCTCAGTAAACAGACCTTCATCCAGATGTAGGACAACAGATATCTGCAAGCAACAAGTCACAAGGGGTAAAAAAATACAGAGAAGGAATTATGGCATTTTACACAATGTAGTTAATAAACAGAAGTTAAAAGTTTCAGCTTAGAAACTTGCATTTCTATGCCATTATCTGAAATCAAATGGTTGATGCTTGTATATGCCTCTATTTTCAGATTATGAGTCTGCCTTTTGGGCTGTCATTGTAGAAGACATTGAACCAATTACTTATCTGTGCAAACCATGAAAGACAACAGCTCCCTAGTATTTAGGATACTGCGGTGAACAGGACTCCAGTCTAGGAACCAGGGATCCATGGGGCAGGTGGTTAGAGGCAGCAAATAACTAGAGCTCCATCAGCCACAATAATCTGCAAGTGTCCATCTCCTAGAGACAGTTCCTGCCTCTTTCTTTGATCTGGGACAAGGGATGCTACATCTCAAGGCTCATTTCAGTCCTTTTCTTCTTTATTGCCAAGAGGGCAAACGGTATTATGGGTACATCAAATACAGCATCACCAGCCAGTCAAAAGAGGTGATTATCCCACTGTATTCAGCGTTGGTGTGGTCTCACCTCAAACATTATGCGAAGTTCTGGGCCCCACCATTTAAGAAGGATGTGAAGGTGCATCCAGAGAAGGGCAACAAAGCTGGTGAAAGGGCTGGAAGGAATGTCCTGTGAGGGGCGGCTGAGGACTTTGGGCTTGTCTAATTCGGAGAAAAGGAGGCTGAGAGGCAACCTCATGGTTCTCTACAGCTTCCTGAGAAGGGGAAGTGGAGAGGGAGGTGCTGAGCTCTTCTCCCTGGGATCCAGTGACTGGAGACATGGGAATGTTTCCAAGCTGCACCAGGTGAGGTTTAGACTGGGTATTAGGAATCATTTATTTACTGAGAGGGCAGTCAGACACTGGAACAGGCTTCCTAGAGGGGTGGTTGATACCCCAAGCCTGTCAGTGTTTAAGAAGCATTTGGAAAATGCCTTAATAACACTCTTTAACTTCTGGTCAGCCCTGAATTGCCCAAGCACTCGGACTAGATGATTATTGTAGGCACCCTCCAAATGAAATAGGCTATCTTACCCTATCCTATCCTATCCTATCCTATCCTATCCTATCCTATCCTATCCTATCCTATCCTATCCTATCCTATCCTATCTCCTACCCTACCCTACCCTATTCTGTAGGCAGGCGAATTATCTGAGTTAGGGTCTTTTACCAAACAGTTGGCAGCATCATTCACAGTAAGGTTCTCCTGTTATGTGTAAAGATACTTAGTAAAAGAGAGCAGAGCTAACATTAATTGTCTTTAGTATGCTTTTTCTGTGGTGCAACTAAGTCAGTAAATCTAGCTTTTACTTTCTGCCATCTTTTACTCAGTGTTTGAAGACTGCATTATTGCTACACTACACAGTTTTGCAAAGTTCCTACATTTTGAAGTTTTGAATTTATTTTCATCTTAAACATTTTAGAATACCATAAAAATACTTTACACAACTATCATTCTCACTTATTTCAATGTTAGATAAACATAGTGCCACTTTATCACCCACCAGAGTTATCCACACTTCCTTCATGCTAACAGGACAGTGGACAAGACTGGCATCATCAGAAAAGGCTGTGAGATTGACCTCCACTTATCCACTGAAAATGGAGTTCAGCTTTAAATTACACTCCTCCTTCAAGCTTCTGAATCTAAATATCACCAATGACTGTAAAATGCCTAAGTATAATAGTTTGTAGAGCAGAGCCCACAGCCAATCTTTCTCCCTGGAGAAGTCACAGGAAGGGCTCCCCATAGTGTTTTTACCATCAAGCTGCTGGCAAAGACCTTGGAGATATTTCTCTGTTTTTCTACTACAGAGATAGATACTCTTGGCAAGACAAGTGAACTTACCCTCTCTGGTGTCCCATGAATTTGGGGGCCCTCCTCTGTAGATCTCAACAACTTGAAACAAATATTCTTCTGTTCATATTGACTGACTAGACTAAATGCTCACAAATTCTCACCAGAAGACCCGACTTCACAGTCTCTTACAAATGTGTTTCCTAAAAGACAGGAATTCTTACCAAGTTTCAATTGATTAAAGTTTTGCGCTTTTCAAAAGGCTTCAGAAAAGTCCAGTGACAAAGGTGAGATCCGGGAAAGGTGGGAGCTGGAACACAGAGATGAAATAGCCTCAGCGAGGTCTTACAAGGAGACACAGTAATGGATGCAAAAGGTTCTGGATGTGCAGCCCTCTGGTCTGATCTCTTGATATTGCTTTCATCTTTCTTGACCCAATGTCATTATCAAAGAGCCTTATCAGTTCCTTCTCTTCTAAAACCAAAAACTATCGTATCCTACACCAATCAATTAAAATTAAGATAGGAACACAAGACAAAGCCTTACTGATCCTCAGTGTCCATTCTTTTCTACAATTGCACTATCACCCCATGCCCAATGAGTTTTTCCTCAGTTATCCCTGGTTACTTTAGAAAATGGTGTGTAAAACTATCCTAACTATTTGTCTGAGTAGCATTGCCCCAACTGATAATGCTGTCTGGGCTAGTAATGTCAACTGCATATTTTTATTGGCAGTCAAGATCTTCCATCAGTGGCAAATAAGAGTCTTGTAAACCATTTCTTTTCTAATCTTTCTCTATTTCTGCACATAATTACGCATGCATAAAATGTTTAGCCATTTTCTATATTCCTACACAGGTAGTGTATAGCATACCTGCACTACTGTTTTCCCCCACTTTTCATGACCAGAGAGGGTCATACACAGGTCCATGTGATAAGTCTATTCTATACCCCCCTTTCCCTTGTTGGCATCCCTTTTTGTCATATTATTCATCTCTGATTTTGTATTTGTTACCTGATAACTTGCATCAAAACCAGTACTTTTAAAAGGCTGTGAGATGCTTGAGATATTATATGGAATCTTCCACAATTTTAACCAATAAACGAGGAAAATGTAAATTATTACATGATTTACATCCCTTTACTCCTTTTGAAGCCCTGTTTTAGGAAGGTGTTAATTCCTTTAGCCACTATGTTGTTGATAGATCCAGCTATCTGTGATTTCTGCCTGAGCAAAATGTGGACGCTGAAGAAAAGCAATATAATATCAGACATAGTTGTGTAAATACAAGACACAGGCTGTCAGCCAGCCAGTACAAATACTGAAGGATCATTGAAATGATCATTGAAAATATTACAAAGAAGCTCAAGTAAGCACTACAATTGCTCCTCTGTGTTAAAATTCAGGTTTAAAATATTCTTCTTATCCAATAGATACTTCCCACATCTTTTTTATGAATTTAATTCTTGTGTCAGTGACAAATATTTCTGAAAAGAAAAGTAAATAGGTTTTGCTTTCACTCAAATCAAATTCTGCCACATTATGAGTATCAGCAATGGAATGACTGTCCTTGTCCCCACTGCATTTGACACACATCATTCTGCAGTGCTTCCCCCCCCCACACACACCTTTTATATTTCTTTTCCTTTCTTCTTTCTCTGCCAACTCTGAGCCCACTGGTTGCTTTTAGCAGTGCTTTTAATGGCTCCTTTGAAGCCTGACACTTCTATTATAAGAGTTAAATTGGGAGCCATTTAATACCCCCTATTTCATTTTCACTATAAAAAATTGAGTGTTAAATGCAGGGAAGCGCCAGTGAAAGCCGCATCCAGACCCACAGGGGACTGATTTTATTGATGGCAGCTCTGTGAGGTGTCAGTTCAGTGCCCCGTCTCCCTCCCAACCCTGCTGGGGGATGCAGGAGGCGGCTCTGGCCACATCCATTGCCTTCCCGCAGCTTCTGCTGTCCTAGCTGTGCCACTGTGTTTCGTCTGCATTAACAGTAGAAATGTTTTCCAGCTAAACTTTTTTCATCCCAGGTGGCCTAGCACATGGCTTGTGACTCCGCTTCCCACAGCACCCTTCTGTCTGCAGTGAGATCTCCTCCTCCAAGCTGGAGTCAAACCTGAGGAGAGACTGCTGCGGTCCAGTACTGCATGGAAAACAGCTCTCCAACTGACAGGCTTTCTGTGTTCAGCTTAAATATTTGATGCTCAGTGTTTCCCAGTAAACCCTCACTTTAGGGGGTGAAGCTAATGACTACAGTGATAATCCTGCAACTGCTTTATCCAGAGAACAATAATGGAATATGTAAATGGAGAATAAAAGCAATGCAAAATATAAATTGAGTGGTCACTAATTTCACCAAAAAGTGCTGTGAGACAGAACTTTTATTATTACAGCAAGCAAGAGGAAAAACCTCATTGAAGAGTCATAAAGATTTTTAAAACACCGGTAAGTAGCTGGCTGTCTCTCAGTAGGAGCAAGATCTTCTGAAGCTTAGCTCAAAAGGAGGTCTGTCTATCAAAGATCTAAGACTGCCAGATAGCAGCATAGATGGCAAGGACCATTTCCTAAAGAAAATCAACCTTATGTTTCCGATCTTCCAAGTGATAAAGATTCCACTAGAACAGTAATGTGAAATAACTTCCAAGTATCAGTATAAAGAACTCTGCTGTTAATTTTCCCATCCTTTGCCAGGCTTGGACAGGATCATTAGGCTGTTATAAACACTTCTGTGTAGGAAACAGCTTTGAACACAACCTTTAAGGGAAAAATAGCACAAGGAGGTAGAGGCAATCATAGCTTGTATTCAGTTTGTTTTTAGCTGGATATACTCTTCTCAAAGTATGATTCTTGCTAATCAAGGGCAAAACATCACAGGACAATCAGAACGAGAAAGGTTGTGAGCCTGTTTAGGCTACAGAAGCAAGATAGACTCAATCATGTCATGTCTTTCTAAATCAGGTTTGGTTAAAATACAAATTGCTGCCGTTGAAAGATGCAGTTGGGAAAACCCCCTGATGAGAATATTCTCTAGAGAGTAAAGCAACTCGCCTGATCAAGTTCCAGATTGGAAAAAGTAATGGATTTTATACTGCAAAAACCATCAGCAAAGTGCAGCTAAAATGCAGCATGCATGGTGTATACATATCTCCAAAGCACATGGAATCACAGAAGAAGGAAAAAAAAAAAAAAAGACGTTCCTCAACAGAATAAAAATAAGTTACGCATGGCCTGACCTCCATCTTCTTTTGAAAGGGAGAACTACTATTGCAGTCTTTCTGAGTTTCTGCTGATATCAGAGCAACTTTTATGAGATCTGGGGTTTCCAGCTGCGAGACCACTGCCGATTGCTGTCAAATGAAGGTCATCTCTTTGCTAGAAAGACAGCACATGTGATCTATCCTGCCCTGATGGCTGTGGGCCTGGGAGGCAGCACTTGAAATACTTCCCAAAGATTTCTTGAGCTTGCTTTGTTTTCTGAAGCAATGGAGAAAAGCTCACATATCTTTTTCTGCACATATGTCTTACATTCACATTCCCTAGTAGTTTCTGCTGGTGGTAATGCCAGGATTTAAATCCAGAAAGAGGAAGCAGTGCTGTAGTAGTGATGTTACCAAGGGTGAAGCATTGCTGCTCAGTGAAAGTGGCCAGTTCTGATACCTGATGTTGGTATCTTAGAATAAAAACCTTGCAGAGAGGTTTAGAAGAGGCTGCTCACATCTCTCCAGTACATTTCCAACATACAAAGTCTTCTTACTTCTGTACTGGAAATGGCGAGGTGAGAAGGAGGAATAAAGACATAAAACAATCCTGAAACTTGAGGAGTTCACCACTCATTTCTGCTGGAAGAAGAAAGAGCTTTTTGTGCTCTCCACAGCTTTGTCTCTGCACATCTTTGAAGGCTTTTGAAAGCTGTGTGTCTCAGTGCTACACACAGTGCAGGGAAGGCCTCTTGATTTGAGTTAGTGGCGCAAGATGAGAATGAGTTGAATTCTTACTAGAAAGCTGCTTGTGTCACAGCAAACAGCAATATGAAGACCATCTTCTTGAGATCTCACGAGTTTGCCGGGACTCTGAGATCAAAATGCCCTTCAAGCCTACAGGAAAGGCATTAGTGAAGTCATGTTAGTGAAAGCACCTTCATGTTGCTTTAGTACCATTAATATTCCCGGAGACTTACTCTTACCACTTAATATAGCACCCTGAAAAAGTCTTTGACCCTCTTGAGCAATGATTTTACTTTTTCTTTTTAGAAGTATTATACTCATTTTTTAAGAAACTTGCCAGGAGTATTTTCATGGAATAATGAATGCCTCATTAAAGATACAAGCTCAATAATGTAATCTCAGGATTAAAACTTTCAACAGAGAAATTGAGTATGTTCAATGCTGCACAGGGAAGAGAAAGGGAAGGTATAGGACATCTTCTTCCATATTTTATGAAACCATGGAGGGGAAAGTAATTCCCTTTGGTATGAAGAGGGGAAGAAGGACTTCTGTAAACCTTGGGAGCTGTGCTAGGGAAAAGCCAGGAGGCCAAATGAATATCGCCATCAAAGGCACACCACAGCGACTGGTGTAAATTCCCCCTACCTGCTCTGTACCGCTCTGAATCAGTGGGGTGGGTGACGTACCACAGTTGGGTGCTGCTATCTCCTATGGCCAACTATTCAGAGTTCTTCCAAGGGATGCTCACAGATTTACTCATAAAGTCTGACCCAATCTCTCCCTGGCAGCAGAGCCTTGGGGAAAAACAAAGCAGTACTCAGAAGTCCTCTACAGTAGCCCAGGATTCACCTAATCCCATGCCTTGCCTGCCTTCTGGCAACTTTCATAGATCTCTTCAGTTCCTCTCATGCTTTCGACTATTGTCAGTCATGATCACTAATACTCTAAATGCATTTCTACATCTGTATCTGTATTCAAGGCCTAAAATAAAATAAAAATTTCACTGTTTTAGATTTTGGCAGGTAATACTGGCTGTGTGAAGCTCTGACAGGACTTGTCCTTCACTTCTCAGATTTATTATTTCACTCTGAATCGCTTAGCTCACTAAAAGCTTAGGCTCAGATGTAGAGAACATACTAACAAACACTATTTTAACTTGTGTATCTGGGTACTCCTAGAGGATGTGATATGAATAACTGTCTTCAGAAACTGCCTCTGTAGCCTATGTGTAAAGTTGCTGTCTCTCTGTCTTGTGCTTTCCGCTTTTTGCAAAACCATATAGAAAAAGAAGTGGTCTTTCCAGTAAAGAAATGGGCACTACTTTCTTTCCAAACAATTAACCCTGTTATTTTGAGTCTCTCATGTAAACTTAATAAGAAAATACTAAGCCAACATAGAGTAAGGAAGTCAATATATAAATGTGTTGTTTTTTAAAATGTGTTATTTTTAATAATCTACTGCATGCGCCATTACTCCTGATTATGGCAAAACCAGGTTGGTTTTCTTTGCTTGGTTGACTGTTTTTATACGTTTGCGTTACTGCTTGGAGCCACTTATGTCTGATTAGGACTGCCAAGTAACCACGGCATCCAAATACATTCAGATAATAGGATGTGCATGGCTTTGTAAATAAAGATATCAAGTTGTCAGAGAAGAGATCATAACCCTTAGAACCATAATATTGCCCTCTCTCAATGTTTTGATTTTTATTTTGCCTCTACACTGTTATTAAATTCGTATGAACTTGAATGATATTTCAGTTTGATGAAAACTTAAATTATAAATGAATCCATGCAGCTGGAGAGAAATCATCTCATATAAGTGTCATGTTTGAGGTATCGAAATAAGTGAATTTGAACACCCTCTCAAATGAGACAAAATTATCCATAGATGTTCCATAGCATTTCTAATATATACTAATGTGAGAGACTCCCTGTGATTCAGGCCTTCATATGGTGTTTAAACTTGCTACATTCTCTTTTCTTGGATTCCACGCAACTGTTTTTGGGTCCTGTGGAAAGAAAACCCCACACATGCACTCATGCCTACATACCAGACTGATAGATTAACTTAAAAAGAGATTTCTATTTAAAAATGAGAATTTACCAGGCTCTTTTCCACTGCTGGCTAATTCTTGGTTCCCATCTCATAGCCTCCTGTGTTCTCAGCAGGGGCTTGGCTTCTGCCTGCTCTGCAGAGGAGCAGATTGTGCAGTGGGCAGCAAGCTCTCCATGGTGAGGCAGCAAAGCCTGCAGCAGTGTGAAGAAACTCACTGATTTTTTACATATATACAAGAGAGCAGAGGAATGGGATGAAGGGAACAGGCACAGGATGAGACGCTGGAGTTTCAGTGCAGTCCTGACTACAATGTGTACAGTCCATTGGTCACAAATGTTGTATTGTGCATTATGTACACTACCTGTAACAGTGGAAGTGGGCAACTTTGCTGCCCTCCAGTCTCACAGTCCTTGTGTCCAAAAGGGACTCACCATCAACTGCTACCTGGGCTGGAGTCCTTGGTTACTGCTCCTGCCACAATTCCCTCTCCCTACCCTGTCCACCATCTCATCCCTTGAAAATAAAGAATTTTCACCTTAACTTAAACCGCTGCAATGCCTTTGAACTTGTCTCACTGCTAAAGCCATTGTGCTTTATGGTATTTCTCTCCCTTGTGCTAGGATGGTTCTTGCTGCCTCTTGAAACACCTAGTCACGCAATACAGGGCTTCAACTGGGCGCAAGCATGTTAGGAACGGAGAATCGTGACCATCTTCAGAGGCCCTGGCATCGTTCGAGTCCCTGGCATCACTGCAACCCTGGTACTGTTCGTGGCAGATGCACTTCCCGTGATCCCGAAAGCAACAGGAACTTTTAGGCCGATGGACCACTATGGTCATACGCACACCCCTTGGTAAACAGACAGGGCCCTCGACCAATACAATGCCTTGGTTGAGAGAAGTTTCTGGACCACTTCCATAAATGACCACAGCTCAGATTCATCTAGGGTATAAATAGAGCCCACCAGAAAGCCCCATTGAGTTGGTCTTCCTTGGAGCAGCTGTTGTGCAGTTGAAGACTCCCTTTTTTTGACTGGGCACCTGAAGAAAATTCCCCAGGGACTGAGACACCTTACCAACCTGGTAAGTGACCTCCTGGGTACCCTTGAGAATCCTTACTTCATAAGAGCGGGAAGATGTACGTTTTGGATCATTACTGTAGAGTTTTGGGATCTGATCCCTTGAGTTTGAATTGGCTGTGTAGTAACTGAACTCCCAACCAGTATCCAAACCTGTGTGTTGTAGGACTGCTGATAATTTTGAATAAACCCCATTTCTGGTTGGTTTTCTGCTAAACAGTTCTGGTTAGAATAAAGTCTGTTTGGAGCTTATTGCCTGCCTAAATTGACTTTTGGGGCACCTCTGTGACACTGTTAAATGCTGAAGAGACCCATTCCCACCAGCCTCAGCATGAACTCCCAGGGGAAACACTGAGCACAGACGCAGCAGAAATTCACTGAAGCTGGTAACGTGTTTCTGAGCTGGTGTACAAAGCTCCCCAGCTGCTTGGGGAGAGGCTGGTTTACATCTGACAAGAGCCAGAAAAGGTCATGTTTTGTGTCTGGTGCACTCTGCATATTTCTGCACATAGTAGCAAGCCAACGTGAGTCTCAATTATGAGTCTCTTGAAAAGAGATTTGAATGCTTTTCTTATCTAATAACAGCAGAGATAGAAAGTGGTGTCAAGGGAAAAGCATATACAGGGAGACTGCCATTTTCCAACTTCTCTTTCTCTGCTGAAAAACAATGCTGAAAATTACTGACATTTACGCTTCAGAGTCTGGTAAAATGTGCAAGGCTAAAGTACTTATGCAAGAAGAAGTGTATAGATAATAGATAGAAACATAGATAGATAGATGGATAGATAGATAGACGGATTGTTAGATGGATGTAAGCATATGTGCATGTATAATAATGAACAGCATGTATGCAACAGCCCAGATGTTACTCTTGATTTGTGAAAACTATGAGTTGATATGAGAACAGCAGAGGTTTTTTTCAGAGTTGAGGGGAAAGGAGACTCCCCAGGTGACAAATGTGAGACACGATAAGCAGGATTACTCAGAGGTGCCGAAGCATGCTAGGATAGATCAGCCTCCATCCTGGGCCTGAAGATCTCCGCGCGCTGCTCCATCCTGGCAGAGGCACCAGTGGTGCTGCTCACAGGTGATGCTGTGTGCAGGAGAAAAGGGACCTCCCTCTTACCTTCTGTCTCTGCTGGGAGCACAGGGAACGATTGACATGAAAAGAGATGTGGTGACCTCCTGTGAGTCTGGAGAAGGATGCACATGTGGTACCTGGCCATCAGGAACACCTCCAACAGCACATCGAGGCACAATGGAACAACGCTGCATGTTGGTGCTGGTCACTGAGCAGGGCAGCCATATCAGAGAGCTGCGTCCTTCCATTGGTGCTGCTCTCCCTCCTTGGCGAGGCCCCCCCTGGGGCAGTTGGCAGAAGCCAAGGCTGTTCCTGCCATTCAAAGGCACTGTGAGAGGAGAACAAACTTGTGCTTGTGCACAGTGAGGGTTGTACAACATGGCAACAGTCTAATACCGCAGCTGGTGCATCCATAGCATCGTGTATTCAGCTCTGCCCATGTAGATAAGTCTCCTAAAGACAAAGAAAACCAGGTGCTGTCTTACAATAATTCAATTTTAGTTTCCAATCAACTGCAGCAAGTTATTATTTTTTTAAACAACTGAAGTTTGTTGATGATACAGAACTGCGTTCACTTGAGTAAACCCAAACTCTCCAGCAGCAAAACTCCGGGTAGTACTGTCATAGGCCTTGTCACTGTGTGCACAGATGCAACAATATAGCTAAGAGTGGTGCGAGTAAATATGGCGAAGAAAATAAATCATGTTATTTCCACCCCTTTTAAAACATGGAAATTAACCAGCTGTGCAAAGCTATCTTGCACAAGCTACATTTTACCCTCAGCTGCTCCTTTCTGAATCTTAAAAGTCTGTGTTCTCTTGCACCTCCTGAAATAAAGTTGATGGATAGTTTCAAATATGTCACTTACACAGGCAAATGATACTTCATTCTAAACATCCCAAGGAGGGATAGACATCTACAGATACCAGCTGCATTACTTAGAAAGGTTTGTTTTTATGGATGTTTAAGTCAGGTATAAAACCTATATGAATGTGTACACCATGAAAAGAGAAAACAGTAAGTTAAATTGGGCATACACTTCAGAAATCCTAAAGATCTTTTCTCAGGAAGAATAAAGGAGCCTATGGGTAAGAGCATGTTGCATTCCAAAAAGGCTGAAATAGTACATAAACACCCAGAAGATGCTTTCCCTGGAGCAGACCCCATGGCACACAGGACAAAAGCCATCTCAGGATGCACAGCACCAGGAGGGCAGGGGGATCCCTGTTGCTCCTGCGCTCCCTGTGTTGCTGCCCTGGAGCTGATGGGAAGAGATGGCCACTCTCCTGCCACCTGGGACATGGTCTTCTGTGTCCCCATGGCACAAGGGCCAGCAGGGTCCGTGCCTGAATGCAGCCTCCACATAGGGCATTTATTCTTTCTAGTTTATTTGCGGTCAGATTTCTTGACCTCAGCACCCCCATGGAGGCATATGTAAGCCCTTTACCTCAGCCCATGAGTGGTTCGGTCCTTAGGTATTAAGCCCTCCAGCTCCTGCAATAGGGAATTACTACTCTTCCCTCCAAGCGGATGCACAGAAGGGCCAGGGGAACTGCAGGCCCCCTGCAGTGGAGCATGGGCTTTAATCTGGCCTCTGTAGACCAAAGACCAGGGCCTTTGCTGGTGGCCCAGCTTTCCATGCAGTAAAACCTGCACGTACACACTCCTCACATTGTAACCCAAACTCTAGGGATAGCCATGCCAGGTCAGAGGGGTGGTCACTCCATCCTGGCACCCTATATTTGTCAGCATCAGTGTCTGAGGCAGCGAACAGAAACTGTTCTTGCCTCCCTCAAAGTCTTCAGGCTTCGATCTACAGAAATTTAAGAGAGAAGAAATTTCATTTCCTAGAGTTTATTTGTCATATCATTACCTGTTGTAAAAAAAGAAAGTGGTTTATATTGCTATGTGGAAGTCTGCATGTTCTTCTTGAGAGAATAAAGTACCTGATGCAGTACAACAAAGGGCAGTCTTTCCTCTGGAGACCCATACTGAGCTCACAAAGAAATAAACAAATTATCTGTGAGGAAAGCCAGCTTGCTTAGCCACTCTTCATCTTCAAGCAGCTTGCAGCCTTCAGCACATTCTCTCTCCATCAGAAACTTTAGCACTGTTTTTTCTTAGTTTCTAGACTTTCTAAGAGCTTTTTTCTTTGACAGTCAACAAGATTTGTAAAGGAGCACTCTCTTTCCCAGCTTGTCATTTTTACAAATCTCTCTGAAATTAAATGCCTTCACACAGACTTTGTTGATACAGCAAAGAGCAGTATTGAAAGCATCCATGAAATTCACTTGGCACAAGGAGTTTCCTGGTGGATATTGTGAGAGTACTGCTCAGTTTTCCATTTAAAATATTTCCAGTAAAGCAAATTAGTAATTTTTGCCAATGATGCTGGTATCCCATATATGCAAATCCCAACTGTCTAATTTAGATCAATCAAGTTAAAAATTATCACTGGCTGTCATGCCTTCAAGAGATTTTCCCTGTTCTTCAAACATGTTGGAGCCCATGGTCGGAGCGCTGAGCAATGGGGCACCCAACAGTTCGTCATACCAAAGTTTTCAGTCTCACACTGAAGAATAAGCAGGTCTGAACTCAGTAGCATCACAATTCTCATAAATTATGAATAGTGCTTATCCACAGCCAAGGAATCTCCGATTTGTGCTGACAGACCACTCAACATCGTTATATTACTGGGATACTTGCAAGTGTGGGCTCAGTCATGTACCAGGCTTGTGGGATGAGGAGCTAAAACTGGGAGGTTCTACTTCACTGCTTGAAAACTTTATCACCTGCAAAAAATGTTTTCTCTTTTGTGGTAGTAAAATGTCTATTATATGCAGTATCTACATACAGTGTTTGTAGATACGATATTGGTAGAGCTCTATCCAGTCTTCTTTGTTTTATTTATTAAAACTTCAGTCTTTTTGTTGTTGTTTTTCCTATATACGATCAGGTTGCACAGCCGATTTGATAGGACAGTTCAGATTTGTTTCAGCATGGATTTGGGAAAATTGCTGCTTTTCAATAGAGCGGCAATGTTAGGTATGATGTAATGGTCTGGAACTGCTCCCTTTTTCCCACAGGCACCAGCTCACTCGGGCAGGGTAAATCACTTCCTTGCAATGTCAACCTTGTATTTTTAAGCTGATACGTTTGATCATCCTCAGTGTTTGAAGATTATCATAACTAGCAATTACAGTACAACTTACATAAGTCTGACTCAGAGCTATTAAAAAAAGACTGCAGGCAAACCTGGTTTTCTGCTAGGCTCTTGTTCTGCGCTGCCTTCTGCCTCCTGAGCTACAGACGTGGCCAGCAAAGGCGCAGCTGGTGCCATTCTCCCCTTGTCCTTTGTGACAGCCTGCAGTGTAGGTGCCAGCTCTTTGCTTCAGCATCACCAAGTGTTCCTTGAGTGAGAGCCAAGTGATAGAGGTGCTTATTATTTTTGTTTCAGTGTCTAGACATTTAAAGTCTTTTACATGCAATAATCTAAAATTGTTTTCTACCCCTCCAGAAATCCTGGAGTACCTAAGCATCCAGCTGGCAGGTAAAGCTCTGCTTTACCTAAGGCCCTTCAGATCTAAATTCTAGCAACATCCTGACTTACACCAATCAAATATTTTCTCTAACTCAATAATATTTTCACTCCATTATCCTCCAGCACTGCACAGCAAACTATATTGGGAATTGTCTATCACTTTCTCCCACAGCTTCTGGCAGTGTGCTATGAGATTTCTGATGTGTTCTGGAAGGAAACCCTATCATAAGTAACAGCACAATATCTCTCTAGCCTCAAAGAAGATATAGATGCCTAGCTCAAAGAGGTATGTCTCTAAATAGAGAGTTTGCAACTCATTTTCATGTTGCAGAACTCTGTACATTTCCTGGAGAAGAAATACACCTCTTTAGAAATTTTACTCAACAAATTTTAACTGAAAATATTTAATCTAATATTTTAATATAGAATAAAACACTGTAAATATGATTTGCCTACAGTTTTGGTCATCAATTCAAAGAAAATTGTTGAGATTATTTTTTGGTACCAAGTAAGCAAAGAAGATCATCAGTTTCAGGCATATCTGTCTTTTCAACAAGTGAAGCTTTTTTGTAGTTTATTTTCATTTCTTTTTAAATTGAAAACTCTCATTCGTGTCAGTAGCTGGATGTGAATAGCATCAGGATAGGCACAACCAGCTCTGGTAGTTACTACTATTTTCTTTTTATCCGAGATAGGTAGAAGGCTGCTGCGCCAATCAGCTTTGCAATACTTACAGGTTTTGTGTGACTAGTTTTTCCTCAGCTGATACATTTCAACCAAAATTGTAGTCCTGTAGAAACAGGTTTTGTATCTGGTCAGTCTCTTTGCTGATGTTAAGAAAATATTGACAAAACTGTCACTTTGATCACTAAATATACCTCTGTTTCTCCTTTTACTTCTCTTGAGTATCAGTTCACTATTCAACCTAAAAAATGGCCTAGGTTAAGGTATGAAGGCCATTTTTGCTGGCATGGTTGAGTTGTATTTGAAGCATCATCGCAGTTCCAGACTGAAATTTGTTTGGGAGACTATAGGGGAGCAGCTATCCCTCTGGTAAACTGGGCCATCTTTTCAGAGGAGTGCAAGCTAGGTCTCCTATTCGCTTGCCCAGACAGGTTTGCAAGAATGATGCATGCATTTATGAACATGGCTGAAAACCCCTAACGTATTAATATTCTGCTTTGAGAGCCACCAAATTTATCTGCAAGGATACTCACATTTATACTTGCCCATCATTACACAGAGATGACATACAGGTGACTTCTGCTAGTCAAGACAACATTTTCACAGCATGGTTCAAAACAATTTTCAGTTTGGCTACCAAAGCAATTTCCACATTCCTGGAGGGTGTTTTATTTGTTCCAGAAGGACAGCAAAGCTGCTCTGTGCTTGCACAGAGCAAACATTAGAAGGCATTTGTCACTTCTGTACTCCACTTGTGTGAGTCCGGGGGCCTAGGCCTCAGTCCTGCGTGAAGCCATCAAACACGTGGTGAATACTCCCTGTGCAAGGTCCTCGATAAGCAGGGGCCAGACTAGCACATCTGCTAAGGGGCATCTTTTAAATTCAAATTTCACACTTGCAGGCAAAACAATACTTAAAAAAAAAATACCTGTAGAGAAAGAAGGAAAGTAGGATTTCTCCCTTGAACTGTTCTATCTCCCATGTCACAAACAAATATGAAATGACCCGGAGCTTTGACACAAATCTATGTGTGTCTTCTCCATATGGTCATTACGTCAAGAACCACTGCTTTCAGGATTTTCAGTCTCTACTGGTTTGGTATAACAAAAATAGAAGACGAGGAGTTTTTAGGTGAGAGAGATGAAAACAAAAGCTTCATCAACGACTGCCTTCCCCGAGTCACTGACTTGCAGGGCAGGTCGTTTCCTCCAAAGCTTCTCTGAATGTGTTTTGGGCCTCCGTCTTTCCCAAGCTCTGGAAGACATCTGTTTGAATATTTTACTATTATTATTTTTAATAGGAGAAGAAACCATTTTTTGACTTAGGACTTGCCCGTCAGTCATTGTTACTATATGAGAAACTATTTTTTTTTTTAATTTCACAGTTGTTTACATTTACATTTCACAGTTTAGTCCCAGGCCACAGATCCACTGTCAAAGCCCAATGCACAAAAGAGCAACAGTCAGCTGGAGTAGTGCTGGTAAAATTAGAAGTAGGACTGGTAGACTTAGAATAATTATACAAAATGGTCAATACAACATTGGTTTGGAGAAAAATTTCCTATGCTGCCAGACTGCCTCTGTTACCAGTCC
Organism: Pampusana beccarii; assembly: GCA_013399365.1. NCBI lineage: Eukaryota > Metazoa > Chordata > Aves > Columbiformes > Columbidae > Pampusana > Pampusana beccarii. Next base: position 201,926 of record VWYH01006000.1, read on the forward strand.
ATAAAGCACCCACCTTTGCTGTGTTTGGTTTTGTGAGTGCATGGATTTCAGCTGTCTCTGTGTTCTGGGCTGGGGAAAAATAGTGTGTGCAGGTAAAGCAGCCACTATCTCAAGCTGAGGAGTAGCTGCAGCAACAAGAAATGAAGCAGTGATCAGAATGGATGAGGTTGGAAGACTTGCAAGAATGTCATCAGAGAACCTACAAATGGCCTACAAGCATCTGGAATGGCCACTGTGCTGCTGGAAGTGATAACAAATAGGAAATGGAATCCTGTTTCATTTGAGATAACTGCATAATTTCACTTAGTGCTTCCTTGTAGGAAACAATTTCCAGTACTGTCACGGGGAAGGTATTCAAATAAGAGTGCTCTGACATTCCCCTCCTTCACCTTTTCAAAGTGCGCTGAGCAAAGCAAGGATGGAAAGGTTCCACTCCTCCAGACAGACATCCGCAGTCTGTCCTCAGGAAGGAGGGTGCACCTGTCCTAAATAGTCTGGTATTACAAATTGAGTTAGTATTTTATTTGCTTCAGAGGCTTATCTGTGCGTTTCTCCTGGTGATTCATAAGCAGTAACCTAATGCAAAAGACATGAACGCATCATTAGCAGAAGACTGCAACCCTGTTTTGCTAAAGCATAATTCAGATCTAGAAAGCTCTACCAAAGAAACAGATGCTTTGGTAAGAAGATATACAGCTCCCTGAATTTTGGTAGTGGGAGCACTTCAAAAAGGCACTCTAGAAACCTATTTGCTTCTGTTAGAGTAGATTGTAACCTAGCCATGAGGTTTTCACCCAAGAGGTAGCATCTGACTGAGCTAGAAGATGACTGCGTTTTTATTTGCAAGCTCAGGTGCACTTGAAAACAGAAGGTAAGAGGACCTGGACCACAACATTGGGTACTACCATGTGTGGAAAAGAAACCTGACCACCATTCAAACAGCAGAGGTGAAGTTGGGAATCTTGAGTCACCAGCACATAGAAGGGCATTTGGCCAGATATTTTTAATTCTGTTTGCAAAATTCAGAATTGTGTCAGTCTGCAATACTTCATAGAGTGAGGGGGAGCTGAGGACTCAGAATGGATTTGCTGAGAAGTGGTACATGACTGACTAGCAACAGCCAAACTATAAGGCTTCACTTTAGCCAGTTTTTTTTTTTTTTTTAAATGCTCAGGTATGCTGACAAACCAGAAAATTGCACAGTACACTGCTACAGTCCTGATGTAAACCTTGCTTGTTTCTTCTGTGCTGATGGGCCAGCATATGACTGGGTACAACCTGGATGTTGGGATTTGAAAATCAGACTCAGAAAATAAAGTGGGGATGATCAAGCCTAAATGGAAGGGGCAAAAAAACCCAACCAACCAAACTTGTTTGTACTCCCAGCTAACTCACTGCTGTCTTTCTCTGCTCCAGCTTGCTTGGAAGAGTTTTGATTGATAAATTATATACAGCCCAGAAAACAGATGTTGCAAGGTTCTCCCTTCCCCAGTAGTATGAGCTGTAAGGCAAGAATCCTTGCACACTGTCAGAGCCACTAGCACACTGCTATGTCAAAGCAATGAGAGCATGTGAAGATGATGTAAATTGTGCTATATTTATGCAATCCAGTTAAAAACAACAGCAGGAGAACTTGAAAAAAAATTCTCTTTCCCCTGCCCTTCTAAAGAAGAGCCTACAGGGTCCCTAGGATTCTGATTCTTATAGGGCCCTTAGAGCTAGAATTGGTCCTTTGTCTATGTTAATCCCTGTGTTAATCCCTCCTATAATTTTTTTTTTTCCTTCATCCCACTTATTGTTCAAAATAGACGCTGGAAGGTTCATTCTTGCAGCAAAGTTGGTGATAAGTGTATTGACATCCTAAAGTCTCTCTTTCTTTTGTAACTGAAAGAGTTCTCAAAATCATAACACCCTAATTAAGTGTATTTATTAGCCCTCTACAGCAGCCATCCTTATTGCAGTGTTAGCAGGAACTATTTAATTGCTTTGAAAAAGTTTCTGGTGCTAATATTCCTTTGTAACATCAATGCAAAATTCAACATTTTAAAGGTTTTTTTGAAGAACCTGAACTCTGTTTCTTAAAATATTTCAAAAATTCCATACAAGATACAAACAAAAATTATAATATGTATTACAATACAACCAAACTGAAAAGTCATCTGCAAAGTCCTTTAAGTAGAGCATGTCACGAAGCAATGAAGTGCTTTTAAATTGTCTGCAACTTCCCACTTCTCCGGTCATCTAAGCAATACATACAGGATGTTCCTTGTTTCAACACCTTGAGAAACAATCATTGAAAGTTTTTTCTTTTCGTTCATACAAAAAAGTAAACCACCACAACACATAGCAAAACACGTGAAGATCACCTGAAATGCCATCTGTTTCATGCCACCTACTGTAGTTTCTCAGCTCTGTGCAGCAGTAACTCACTTTGGTAGAGCACGGAAGCACATGAGAAGACACCACACCATGTGGTGCACAGCACCAGCTCTTCTTATCTTTTCTGACTCATCCAAAATGCTGTTCAAGGAGAGAAACTACTTCTGAGTTACAAAGGTTCTTTGTTTTTATCACAGAGAGGAAAGCTGCTATCTTCCGTACCAGTTTGTCCCAGCTCTATTTTGATCCGTGAGTAGATTAAAATAAGTAAATCTGCCTGGTCTAAAAGTTGACAAACCTTTGGATGCGTAGTTTTATGTCACCTTTTTTGGTTTCTTTTGGTTTTAAACAAATCAGCTATTGTATCTGGAGTCGCAAATGAGATAATTTTGGACCTTAATTTTCCGTATGTTTAATAGCAATAGGACCAACCTATTTCATAGGACTTCTTTTTATGATAAATATACAAAAAGACAGTGAAGTGTTCAAATACTACAAGGATAGTACTGGAGACAAACAGTTACAAAGAGATGTTCCAGAATTAGCAAGCTCATTTTGGCTGCTGGAACTGGCTTCCCAGGGAAGTGGTCATGGCCCCAAGCCTGTCAGAGCTCAAGGCACATCTGGACAATGCTCTTATGCTCATATGGTTTAGTTTTAAGTAGTCCTGTGAGGAGCGGGACTTAATGATCCTTATGCATCCCTTCCAACTCAAGATATTCTGTGGTTCTTCTCTGTGAATCTCTACAAACACGGGGTGGCTTTTCCACATGTTCTTGGGTATTCCAGGGACTAACAAAACCAACATTGTATTTTAAATTTCAGCACATAATTCCAAAGGTAATTCTAAAAAGGAAGCATATTCTTGTGTTTCAATGTTCCGTGTCTGCAAGCATTATGATCCATTGAGCCAGACTGCTATAAGATGGCATCTATGTGACTGAAGGACTTCAGATATATTTCCAAAGTGATATGGTTAGTGTAAGGTAAATCTCATTGAAAATGGATGGAGCACAAAATCTCCTTGTCTCCCTTGTTTTTCCAACGTGCAGTTTAAAGCAAACGAAACCAAGATACAGCTCCTTCCTTGACCACCTCACCTTTTATTTGTCATCTAATACTTCTCAAGCTTTCAAGCAAATGCACATGCCCAAAGGAGTGAAAAGAATTAGATACCCTTCCTCTGATGCTTTAGCAATTTATCCACAATTTGGAAACTTGCTGGACTAAATGGATGCTCTCTCTGAAGATTCCCAGAACAGAGTAGCTGTACTGGTTGCCCATATTCCCCCTCCGTATACCAGTACAGGACAGCCATCATAGGAATATTGGAGTATACTTTCAGTATGGGCTAAAAATGACTTAATACCTACTCCAAATTCTAACACACTTCCAATGCGACAGGTAGGAAGAAGCATCATGTCAATCACAATGTCCGCTAGAACAGCAATATCTGGGATTGCATATATGTCAACACATAGTTGTTCAGGATCATATTTAAAAATTGCAATGGACTAGCATGAATAAGCATTGCTTTTCTGTGATTTCTCACCAAATTCCAGACTGGACTGTGAATCCGTATTTATACATAATTTTTGCAGAACAAAGCACATCAAACGGAAAATACTACTTTCCTTTAAAATGCACTACAAAATGTTTTTGTGAGTCATCACCGTCAGCTGCAAGTTTAAATTCTGAAAATAAAAAATATAAGAAAAAGGAAAATGTGGTAAATGCTATTTGTGTACAGGAAAACACACTTCAGGGCTTGCGGATTATAGTAATTCAGATGCCAGTAGGTTAAGCATCAATCTGTAAGTGTTAGTTGTACCAGATTAATGAAGCATCTGTGGTGTTTGCCCAGATTCGCTTTTCCTTTCAGCAATTTATCATTTCTAGCATTCTTGAACATAAAAGCTTAACAAATCCTGTTTACATGTCTTTTTCACGCTACTGTTGTCATCTATATTTATTTAAATGATGTTCCTCATTTTTGACATTTTCTCTGGGGCTTGAAGAGCAGGTGTTCAGATATAACTCCAAGTTGTCAAAAATGAAACTGGCAATGATTTTAACAGATACAGCACTGAGGAAATAAAAGGAAGTTGTAATTTTGAATGATTAAACACCACACATGATTTGTTAGACTACATCATCGTTATCCAAAGGATATCTTAATTCAGATTTCATCCTAAACACAGGTGGTCACGGTGGGACTGACACTGGAGATTTGGATGCAAGTTCTTGTGTCTGAAGCATTTCTTTGCAAATCTAAGAAAATCACATTGACTCTGAACCAAAAACCTATTGAGATTGCTTTTGTTTCCTCTCCTGGGCCTGAAATTAGTGGAACACTTGCTCGAGAGAGACCACTTAGATCAGGGGTGTCAAACTCATTTTCATCGGGAGCCACATCAGCCTCATGGTTGCCTTCAAAAGGCTGAATGCAATTTTACGACTGTGCAAATGTAACTACTCCTACGTTTATACAGCTGATGAGGCCCCTGGTGAAAATGAGTTTGACAGCCCCAACTTAGCCTCCTCTGGGAAGGACACATCGCTATGTAGACCCATCATTATGTAGCGTTGCTCCACCTTGCGCTCCTGACTGTCTGGGTAAAACTGGTATGTGGAATGAATTTGTATCACTCACCATCTCATCAAGCAGCAACGCTAGCTTGTTGTGTGGCTACTTCACAGTACCCACACATGTAATAGAATAACATGAGTAGATGTAACCTGTTATTTATAGTTTGGCATGTAACAGAAAGTACATATTTAACTGTGTGTTCCTTCAGGCAAGTTCCAGTAGGCCAAGTCTTTTGGTCCTCAGTCAAATAAGTTTTTGCAGATGTATTTATTTTGGAAGCAAGGTTTGATCAAGACTAAAGAGGCACAGTGACTTAATGTTTTTTAAAAAAAAAAAAAATAAAAATCCTTGAATACTCTCAAGGAAATCACTGTTTCTTGCCAGCTGAATCACCATCAAGTGTTGGCATATCTCAAAGACTAATCAAGATGAATGAAACACATAATTTACCATCCTTGTAACAGGATATTTTTAACAGGAAGCAAAACCTCCAAAAATATTTTGTGAAAAACCCCCAAGTGACAGTAAAGTAATGAATGCATTCTACTCCTGACCAAAGAAAAGGAAGGATAAATAAACAGAAATTATCGCCATTTTTTCATATTCAAGTTTTCCTACATTTCAACCAACTCCAATATAGTACTAATGCAGCACAACTGATACCAAGAAAATTAAAATATGACAGAGAAAGTATTAACAGATCAAGATACCCCAAACTGGTCTAAGGAAGAACATTGCAGCCCTTTTGGGTGAGCTACTGCTACACTTTGGACTGTGGTGAAGACTACAATGATTGGCAACTCATAAATAGGTGGTGGTTTGCTGTTTTTTGTTTGTTTGGGTTTTTGTTTGTTTGTGTTTATTTTTCCCACCAAAAGGGATTTGTGTTTGGGCTTCACTGTTAACTCCAGCAATACCATCAGAATGAATTGCTTACCGCAGTCTAAAAAATACGTGCTATTGGCTGCAATCATACAGCAATAATTGAGCACTCTTCAGCTGTTAGCCCAGGGCTCCTTTCAGTGTTCAGGAAAACAGAAGTGACTTAGAGCATGCCAAGTAGGTAGGCTGATGCACAAGTCTTGTGAATGAAGTAAACTAGGGGCTGAGATACCTATCAGTAAAAATCTGGCAAGCTGCTGAGCCTTTGCTCATACTACTTGGGGATGTCAGTACTTGTGCTCAGAAGTAGCAAAGTAATTGTGCAGATCTACTAGGAAACTACCTAAATCAGTCTTGGCCAAGACCAGCACGTGGAACTTCGCTCACATCTTCTACAAAGAAGGAAAACCTTGCAGCATTGCCACGCTTCCAGAGAGGTGGATTTTTTGGCACTTTTATTTTTCACGTTGGGTCTATGTGTACTACTATGGGCATTTACTATAAAAGTGGCAAAAGCAAGAGTAGTGAGGTCCAAATTCAAAAGTGGGACTGACAAAACTGAAAACAGGAGGTTACGCTTCTCACCAGCTGCAGGAAACACCAAGTTTCTGTTAGTGTACTGTTAATTCAAATCAACAACTTCTAATCATGTACTTCTGATGACACATATGTAATGGAAATGAAGCAAGTGCCATAATATCAAGGCAGTAATTCCTCTGTGAGGCATCTTCCATGGAACAACAAGCCATGCGTTTCAGACTCTGACTTAAAATGTCTGCTTTAAGCTCAGAAAAGAGCACTCAGGCTGCTCTTCCTGGCTAATTAGAACCGATTAGCTTTTCCCCAACTAATACACAAAACGTAAATACAGACATCTTCGTGTTTCAGACACAATAGCCTATGGAACAACTACAAGATACAGCACAGTGAATTCTTACAGCCACTTGTGATGTGTTTCGCAGAACAGCGTTCTTGGTCAGCTTTCAAATTTCTTCTGTTATTCCGGCTGAATGTCCATTTTCATAATAAAGCCATAGAAAGAATTAACGCTGTCCTTTACTAACAGAATGGCATTTATACCCTTACACTGCCAGTTCAACTACACAGAAAGTACGAGGATCCCCAAAACAACGCGGTGACTTAAAATGTTCTACCAAACCCCATACAGTCAACAACTGCCATATAAACTAACATCTGGAAGCAGGGACAGATGTTTGAAAGAACTTGAATGAAGACATTAGAGACAAATCACTTACGGTAGGGAATCACTGATAAAATAAAAAGGCAATTAAAAAACCCTGGTCCTGGCCCTGCTGCCCCTGCACCCCACTTTAATTTTTTTTACAAATTATCTGAAATATATTATGCCTTTCTGTGCCTATTTTTTCTAAAGAAGAGGTAGTATTATTTGATATGTTAAAATATTATCATTAAGATTTTTTTTTTCCCAAATTAGCCTACTCCACTGTGTTTTTACCTTAACATACTCAGGTTTTGCATTTCATTAAAAAACTTAAATATGACTGTGTCCTTATGCAAAAATTCCTGCTTTCACTATTAAAAAAAATACACTCCCTGTGTGAAATAAACTTCTGATTCTCTTTTGACACCCCTTGGAGCCTTCAAATATAGTAACATTAAAACATTGTAAATAACACCAGTGCCAATGTGGATAGCGTCACTGGAACAGCATGGGTTCCTACAGGTCAGAGCTACCCCACAGTAAGAGGCTGGAACTAGAGAAGAGATGATGAACAAAGCACTATCTATGAAGTCTTAAATCTAATCTTTTACTTAATAAAGTGAAAAACTGAACCTAAAAAAGATTGCTTGCTAGGAAAAGATTAAGTGCTCTCTTTTGGAGCACAAATTACTAATTTTTGGAATTACGGTCATTGCCTGTCTCTTAATTTTGTGTGAAACCCAAGATTAACTGCTAATCTACAACAAGGGAAAGGAAAAATAAAAATTGTATCTTGCTAATTAATGTAATCAAATTCTAGTTTGTGAATTGTCTAAGATCTAAAATGCCCCAGCTTTATAAACAGAGTTTTATGTACTGTGAAAGCAAAACAAAACCTGAAAACACTCTTTTGTCTATTCTCTCCGTTTTGGGTATCACGTCAAATCACGATACTACTCTGTAACTTCAGTGTTCATTTGATGCAAAACTTTGCGAAATGGACTGAAATCTGCATAGGCAACCAGAACTTGAAACTACTAGCAACCGAGACCTCGAAAATACTCTTTGGTCACTATAGAAACAATTAAGTTCTCATAGAAGGAAAATACAAAGTAGATCCTGTCAATTTCCATTTAAGAAAAAAAGCTGATAATTTGCCTTTTTTTCTTGTATATATTTTTTCATTTACTATGTGATGTTTAATTAACAGTTTTACCTGTATGTATGTATGTGTATGTGTGTGTGTATATATATATATATATATATATAATGTGCTACCTTCTTAAGTTAGGCACTCTGCCTCAGAATTTATCATCATGTATTTTACATTTGTCTGACAAGTGTCATCACAACTCCTATTATGCAACAGGCTATGGCTCATTACCACACTGACCCCTCTTTCATATTAAGTACCTAAAAACTACCAAGAGATGTAGCTATTTTTAAAAGACTAAACATTCACGACTAAGTATTTCCTCATATTTATTTTGTAACAGTATTTTTCTAAAACATATTAAAATAGAAAAGATGTTCATCTGTTTCATCATACAAAGAAAATACCAACATAGTAATAAAATACTGAAAATATATGAAAGCACCAAAACATTAAAATATTCATATTGGCAAAGACTCTAAGAATATATTTCTTGCAATTTTATAGTAAAGTGCTATTCAATCACTCAAATTAAGGAATTGGCATTTTAATAGCATGGTTATTATTATCTTAAGGTTACAAGTTACTTTGTTACCTTTCTCAACAAGACAAGAACCCATTTGTTTGGAAGCAAAGCATTTGCATGCACATGAAAATAACCTAAGTAACAGCTTCATGTTAAGCAGTGAACAATTAAAGTTGCCAACTCATTAAGAAAACAAAATACCAAGAAGCAAACTGAACAAAAACTGGATCAGTGAAAAATTAAGAAAATGCAGATTTGGTAAAACATTGTATAAATAAAGGGGAGAAGACTGTGCACCAAACAGTTCTTTAGACTTGCCTTTTACATGATAATTTTTTAGTAATTATATTGCTGCTTTATTAGTTCATCAGTTGAGTAATGCATTTTTTTTAAACTGCCCTTGTCTTGTTCCTAAAAATGATACTACCTCTACAAAACACTGACAAGATACTGTAAGGAAAAAGAAGCAGAATATGACCTTTATTTTTTCTCAATAACCTCTTCTCATCTATTGAAGTCAGCAGACAAAACTAAATGATCTGTTACAAAGCCAATTTGTAGCAAAAATTAATTCTCATAAAGCAATTATTTTAGATTTTTAGACCTCATCAAGAGTTAAAATTTGAAATGTATGAAAGATACCATCAGTCTCCTTTCAAGTGTTTATCATTTTAATATACATATTTACAGCAATGAGTACAAAGAATTCTGTTTAGCGTAAGTTCTCACTGGCTTCATACACCATTTCCACAACAGTTTCTGAGAAATGGCAGATACAACACATTTATGTTGCCTTCAAGAGTATTTAATCTTCCTGACTTGACTTTTTTCTTAAATTCATCTGTAATTAAGCATATTGCACATCTCAGAATAAGTTCTTACACTGACTACTCATTAACCTTTTTATGAACCAATAATAGGTCATCAAAAGTCTCACTCCTTCTGCAATTTGGCATAGAGTTGCTTTCAAAAAAAAAAAAAAAACCAACAAGAATAGTGTCTCATCGTGATTATTTCATTAGTATCTTTGGAATCAAACAAGGGTTATATTCTTGTTCAGTATAGCTGTGTATGTATTATTTTAAATAACATTACACTCAGAAGCAGCACAAAAATAAGGAATTTAACCAATTAAAGCAATGAACCAGAATTACTAAAATAATGACTAACAACAAATACCTTCCTTTACATGTGCATGTACATAGACTGTATAAAAAAATTTGCCTGTACTACATAATTTCTGTAAATTTTCCTGAATGAACAGGTTAACCTTTAGAATACACTAAGCTGACTGCTTGCACCTTCTATGAGAGTAATTCAGGATGAAAGAATGAATATGATGAAAATAAATGAAATATTGTATTTAAAATAGTTGAATAGAGGCAAAAAACTTAGCTTTAAATTATGTTGTATTTGGTTTCTTTCTTCTAGTTCAGTAGTATTTATTGAGTTGCACAGAGCAAACAGGTCCTAGCTCTAACATCTTCCTCATGCCCTGTTTTGAGTTCCAACTTTCAGTAATTTCCTTTGCTGGTCATTCTTTTTCTCTTCCTTTGCTGGTCATTATTTTTTTTTTCTTTTTTCTTTCCCCCAACAAGTTGTATCATTGTTCATTGTTGTGGACTCACAAACCTCATTTTGCAGTTCTAGAATCTGAGAAGCCATTCCAACCAGCCACAACAGGCAGCACATCCAGCGCACAGGAGTTCTTTTTAGCTTCTCTGGGTATACGCCAGGTAGAAGCAGAAGGCAACCACAGTAACTGACAGTAACGACAAAACAACTGACAACTGCTGGAACCAGAGGCAGCGATCGATCTGCTCTTGAAGTCTTTTATTAATTTGCAGTAAATGAGTTAGCTGAAAACAGAAACAGTTTCATTAAATTAGAATTACTGCACATAAAAGCACTTGTTAACTCAGAGCTATTTAGCCAACGAGCACAGTAAAGACTTCTCTTAATGATCTCTTAGTGATATTTTTTTTATCACTACACACACTTCAGAAATCTCTTCCACTAAAGGAGCTTCACATCTTAAGAATTATGGATAGCTCCTATTGCCTGTATCAAGCAGGTGACATCTTTACACTAAGAAGCACAAGATACTGCTGAGGCTGATACCCCAGATCTGTAATATACACAAGAGAAATGAACAAACTGCACTGAAAGTAGTAGTTTATTCAACCGTTACCATTTGAGAAAATAATTAAATCACTGTCACTGATTTAGTTACTTTCAACTGCTAAGCTTTTCAAATACTGTAATTTACAAAGTACCAAAGAAGTTTAGTACAAATTCTTTTTATCTCTATCATATTTTACAGTTTTGTTCAATATTCAGTGCAGAGGAATACACTATTACCTGCATATGTAAATCTTCATTGGTTTTTGCTGGAGTATTAAATGCATTCTCTTTTAAAGTCAGAGAAGAAGGCTTACTACTTTCTATGACATGACACCTGAGCCTGTAAAAGGGGAAAAAAATTGCACCAAAAGTCATAAATTCAATGTAATATTGTGTAATTAACAGTAAACAGTCCATCTAACAGCTATTATATGTGCTTTATCATCTGTTCTAGTTGATTAATTTTCTAAATTACTATTGCAATGATAGTCTGAAAAGGCTCCCTCAGTCCAACAATTACATTTTGACAGCTTTTTATATAGAAAGCAAAGTCAAAATTATCTCATGTTTAGTTAAAATGTATCTTCATCATTTTAAATTCATAGCACAGGATGCACTGGATTATTCAGTCAAATACTTACAACGAGAGACACAACACTGTATTGAACTGCAAACAAAATCTAAAGGTTTCCTTTCCATTTTTAACCCTTAACAACAACATTTTTTCATGTACTCCACATCTTCCACAGTTGAAAAAGCAGGAATAGACTTCTGGATGAAAAAAAGAACTACAATGAACTTTTCCTAGAAATGTACAGTGATACAACTACATGTGAACAGAAGAAGGAGAAGAGTAACAAGCATATTTAAGAGAGTGCACGGGGAAACAGATTTTCCTAATGGTATTTTTTCACTATCGAATATTGAAAACACACATATGAACATGTGATAGGTTTTACAGAAATTTTCTAGAAAATTATGATTTTCAGTAGCAGAAAGGGAATATTTTTTGTCCAGAAAAGAGTTTTGCATTTGATATATCTTCTTCCTTGCTTCTTTTTTTTTGAAAACTCAAGTGGCACATTCCTATTTAAAAAAAAAAAATCTACTGGCCATGTGTATGGTCTCATTCATTCACACTTTTTCTACTCAACTCTTAATCAGCACAATAACAACAACAAAAAGAAGAGCACATGCAGTATACCATGACATTTTATGCATTAAAACCACCTCTAATCAGTTAAAACACAGCAGAAGCCTCACCAATATCCTTCAGTCAACAACATACAAATGGGTTTGGAGAATTCTTCACTGATTATGATATGCAAGTGCTACAAATCCGCTCGATGATAACGACTAAAAAAACCCCGTGTTAACAGAAAACTGTATGCTTACCTATGTTCCATCACTTTGGTCCTAGGGACTTCTTTCCAAAACTGAGTCAGTTCTGGTACACCTGTTCCAGAGGGCTGGTCCATTTCTGCTGCCATTATAAGGAAACGATCCTGCAGAGAAGCTGCAAAACCTGCCCTCAAAGAAAAAGAAGAGCAAAAGTGTGCTTGGATAAAATAACAATATTACAAAGCATATAGAAGCATTTTTGAATAAAAGTGTTTTAAAATGAGAGCTTGTTTGTTGCAGGACATAGGACATTGGCTACAAATAAAACTAATGAAATTGTTATCTACAGCTCAATCATTTTGATTACAGTCTTCCCAGTGTTCTACAGTTTCATTTTAAAAGAACTAGTTTAATCTGAACAATTCAGGACAACCCAGAATGTTGTAAAGAATGTATTCTCCAGCAAATTCACCTGCCCTTGCAACAATTTAGGAGACTGACTTACCACAGATTAACTCCCACTGTAGTAAATCAGTACAGGCAGTTACTCAAATGCTGCCTGACATCCATGTTTTTTTACAAATAGTAACACTCCCATACAACAGTCGAGTAGTCATGCATGAGTCAGTCTTATACCCCAGCAAGCACACACAAAAATTAGGATCTAGAGCAGTCAGCCTGTAAAACTTGTCCAGACTTCTTAAAAATTCTATGTAAGATTTCACTTACCACCATGAAGAGAGACTATTATATCCAATGACGTGCCAGGTTCACAGCTGCTGTTACTGGGTTTAACTCTGTATTTTTCAGGAGCAGTTGTTCTCACCTATAAACAAACAAGCACACATATAGCAAATGCATTCACAAACTATGATTGCTTCATAACCGTCCTCATTCTGTAATAACTAAAATGCCCAAAAGCTTAAATATGAAGACATGATAATACACAGTCTTTAAAATATTTTGTAGGAGTAATCAGACTTTGGTATTTTACTTTTTCCTCTCAACCACTTCTTTTTCTTCTACTATGTGCTATTTTTTTCTAAAAGAGCCAAGAACATCAAAATAACTATCTGTTAAAATTCTTAATACGAAAGTATAGAAACTTCAGGTTTTTGTGTGTACTGAGAATACGAAAGATGTGGAAATCCAAATCAACACGCAAGTCGATTCAGTGTTTCTGAAGAAAACATAACTGCATTCATTCCTTTGATAGTGACATTTGCAGATGGAGCTGTGTCATTTTAGAGCATTACTAACTTGTTCCCAGCCAAGATTTAAAAATGAGAAAAATTCTAAAAAGATCACTTTGCAATGTTCAAGCCTTTCTTTTTTGGAAAGTATTAGACTCTCACTAAACTAACCATCACCCTAGCTCTTTTTCAGTCAGTGCTCCAAAGATTGGTATTACTAATTATCCCCTTTGGGGTGCAACATAATAGGTATAAATTTGGCCAGAAGACTTCTTTGATCTGCTTCAAACATCACAACAGAACAAAAAAAATGTAGACTGAAAAGTGTATTTCATAGTATTTTTCCTCCTTACTTAAGAAAAAGTTGCACATTTAGTAAACCAGACCACGCATAAAATACTTACCTTAAAAGCCACTATGTTTTTAGTGACATTTGTGAGAACTATCAAACATTTTTTCTCTCCAGTTTCTTTGGATCCAAAATATAGTTCTTCTGCTGGGCTAATAAGAAATTTAACAATAATTAGTTTCTTCATATTATCTTTACAACATATCATAGAAAAGAACTGACTACACCTAGAGGAAAACAAAATACTTTCAACCCTGCAGCTACAGTCAGTATAAACAATTTTTCATCAAAAAAAGCTGTGAAAACAAAATGCAGAAATTTTGTAGTGAAGCTCAGGGCTGACTCATGACCACAAGTGGACCTTGCTACCTCAGCTGTTACTACCCTTGACTTCTTCCGTCTGGAAGAGCGTGACCATCTGCAACAGCAGGAATAGCAAACATACAGTCCCTTCAGCCACCGCATCTTGGAGCAGTATGTTATGGGAAAAGCATCATTCATTTTAATTTATGCTAATATTAAAAAGTATAAGGTGTCATAGGCGGGGAGTAATTTCCATCTCGTACATCTATCCTTCTAATGGGTGTAGTACCCACATAAGAGGAGCAGGCAGATATCTGCAAGGGGCAATCGTTTCAACCACCACAGCCAAATTCACTTGTACTTATGAGTCAGTCTTCACATAGTTCTGGAGACACATGTACAAATAAAGTTATTGCTTGTTCTTAATATTCTTTTGCAATTAAGAGAGTCACGCATGAAATCTTTTAAACGATATCAAACTAACACAACTCATTTTGGAAGAAGCATTCAAATGAACGCTACTAGGCCAAAAGCAGGGCATGCTCAAATACTACCAGTTGAAAGGAAACTCAAGTAGCAAGGGAAAAACTGTTTTCTTTCAATATGTTACATTAGGAGTATGCAGAAAACTGCCATACTACACAGTACCTCAGAACTGCAGATTGCTTTAACAGAAAGCCTTTTTCAAAAAAACTGTTACTTCTTTTCCCATTCTCCCCTTTTTAGAAGGCGAATTTCTTGTTAGTTGGATCTCCTTTCATTATACCAAACCTTCCTTCTTTCCTCACTTAAACCAGTGTACTAGCTGAGAAGAAAAATCCTTGGTGCTGTAGGGCAAGTCGGAATGCCCACACTAGAAGAGTCATTCAGTGGTGACTGTGTGTGGGGAGTGGGCATGCCTGTGTTTTGCAATGCATTGGGCAGCTCACATGACAATGATTTTTTTTGCTTTTTGGTGGGGAAGAGGGAAGTCTACTGAGGCAGAAAGCAAGAAACTGATGGGTTTAAAAAAGATTAACAGGGTAGCTGCATCCCCTTCTCCTCAGTTTTCTTTCGTTCTCAACTTAAGTAATCAACAACAGCAAGGAATGGAAGGATTGTAGTGACAAAGTATTTTGGTTATCTTAATACTGTACTATTGCCGCTGGGTGTTGCAGTAATTGCAAGATGAACCACAAATGAGACAGGAATGCATTAACCAGCATTCAAACAAGGCACAAAAAGAGCTCAAGGAAAGTTCCATCAGAGCACGATCTTTCCTGTTCCACCACCATGTGTATTTACAAAACAAGAAATGGGGCTTCAGGGTCACTGCTGTATGACTGCTGTCTGTGAAATCAACCAGTCCCATAGTGCAAAGTGCTGGGAGCGGGTGGTGTGTAATTGTTGGGAGGGTGGGGTGTTTTATTTTAAATGAACACTTACGCTTTTTAATTTTTACAGAGACACTACTATCTTTATTCTGACGGATGGGGAGTAACCATTTCAGCTTCCACTAGAAATTCTCATCTGAAAATACACAACACAAGCTAGTCCTCTGCCAGAAAGTGCAAGTAAACTGCTGCTTTTTGTCTTTCCAAAACAACTGATTTATTGAGGATGAAGGTCAATAAAGACCAGGCTTTCATAGCAAGGTATACAAGGCAAATGCAGTAGTGGTCTACACCGGTGAGACAGAGGACTAGGTGAGTATGACTACAAATATGAGAAACAGAGAGACACAAGTAGAATCATAGAATAGTTTGGGTTGGAAAGGACCTTCAAAGCTCATCTAGTCCAACCCCCTGCAATGAGCAGGGACATCTTCAACTAGATCAGGTTGCTCAGAGCCCCACCCAGCCTGGCCTGGAATGTCTCCACAGATAGGGCATCTGCCACCTCTCTGGGCAACACATTCCAGTGTTTCACCACACTCACTGTAAAAAATTTCTTTTTCATGTCTAGCCTAAATCTCCCCCCTCTTCTAGTTTAAAACCATTACCCCTTGTCCTGTTGCAAGGAGTACCCCAGCTCTGGTCATACACCAGCGGCAACAAGTACTCATCAGTGCAGGGGCCCAAGGAGTCCTCGCTGCCTCTGCACAGCAGCAGTGAGAGGCACAGAAATGCTGCTGGTTCTGGGTGACTTCATGATGCCAGAGCTGCTGTGCTCCAGCCTCCCAGTCAGGCTACGGGCTGCTCCTTCATGGGCCAATGCTGCCACCAGCAAGGATACACGGTAATTATACTGGCAAAGCTTACAATCTCTAAGAGGTTGCTGCAACTAGTTATACAT
Organism: Pampusana beccarii; assembly: GCA_013399365.1. Classification (NCBI taxonomy): domain Eukaryota; kingdom Metazoa; phylum Chordata; class Aves; order Columbiformes; family Columbidae; genus Pampusana; species Pampusana beccarii. The sequence goes on from VWYH01006000.1 coordinate 218,223, forward strand.
GGGACTATATATTATCAGGGCTAAAACTTCAGTGTCCTGAGAAAGATTCCAGGGAAATAAAAACTAGTTCTAGATTCTGCAGAGTTAGAATATTAATAAAGAGCAACAACTGTGCACACACTCAAGAGTTTACTAAAAAAAAAAAATAAAAAAACCACCAAACAGCAAGGACAATGGAGACATCAGAATTTTATTTTGAATGACAAGACTACAAGTATTAGCACCTCTATACTTGACTAAGTTTACTCTTTCATGTAATTTACATGAACTCCAACAGCTCTATTCCAATGGTAGACCTTGGAATGTTTTAATAGAAAAATGTTGGGGAAGCAGGATTCCTTAAAGGAATTCCTTAAAGGAATTCAAGCAAGATTTCACAGCAAAAGCTGTCTTAGTAAATACATTGTTTTTTCATAAGCCAATGCAATCAGTGTCAAACCACCGCTCTGATTATACAGAGACACAGGTTTAACTAAATCGAATGATGGTTTCTCAATGCAAATGAAACCATAAATGCTTCTATAATTCCATGAAATGCACACCTACTACGTAGTACAAATTTAATGTACACATGCCAATGGGGACACCAGGGGATTCACTAAAGACATATAAAACAAGAAAAATTTCGAGCTTTGTAAAAATCATTCTTAAAAGGATGTTTATAATTGTTTTCCTCTAGTAGTCTGAAAAAAATAGTGTATTTTGCAAACCAACTAGTTCAGTACTCAAATGTCCAAGGCACATTGTGAAAAAAAAATATTATTATTACCTGATATGTAATAAAGGTCCTTTAAAAGTGGTTAACGCTTTCTTTGCATTTTTTGGTTTGCTCTCTGTTTTGTCAGTTTCCTCTGACTTGGAAATTTGTTCTACAGAATTCATCTGAGTAAAAAGGACAGTTATAATGATTAACTAGAAACCTGGGTTACACAAGTTACAGACTTATGCAGGTATTTCAAAGAACACGAGGAGGCTTATTTCAACAATGTATATCTTACAGACCAAGCTTAATATGTATTAATTCCCTGAAGCTGCTTGAATTCCACTTAATAAAATTATTTGTTATAGAAGTTACATAATGTATTAAACATGCATGAAACAAAAATTGTGCTTTTTTCCATGTATTTTTCCCGATTTTTGAACACTCCAGACAGATTAAGTTATTGTTCTTGAAATATTTAAGATTATAAAGCACTGAAGCACTGCAAAACTTTTCAATTAAAACAGATGTCCCAATACAATCACTGAACACAGAACAGCAAGCACAATAACAATCCCACACTTTATTGTATTGCAGAGTTGCTAAACAGATCTTCACTGCTTTTAGATGGAACTCTGAAGTACTGGAGAACTTGAAAGAAACAATGCTGATTGAATTGGTGCATCCAAAACTGCAGATATCTTAGGTTCTGAAGGTTTTCCTCTATTATGTTAAGAAAATACATGCCAACAGGCCTGGACATCTTATTACAAAAAATGAAAAAAAACTCTGGAATTAAGTGCAAAGTGGGCCAGGAAGGGGAAATACGGAAGACTGAAATAATAAGTGATATCATGACTCAAGATCAGCTAGCTGAACGGTTTGCTTAGCCTTGTCTTTATTCTATGTTATTCTCTCTATAGACAGAAGACATGAAGAGAATTAAGTTTATGTAAGTTTGAAGTATGGGAATGAGAGGAACATGAGACTTGGGAGAAAACAGGTTTTATAAAAAGAAACCACACAGCAACTTTATTTCCTTTTTTTGATAATTACAACTATAGTAAAAGGTTAGGGTGTAAATAGACTGCACTAGTTACGTGTTGGGCTTTATTCTACATAAACTTAATTAAAATTACCAGAGAAAATATTACTATTGCACACACTAGAGGTGGAAGCATCCACAAGACAGGCACTTAACTGAGTTTATCACTCATGGCTCCCTCTATTTTGTGGAAAGAAACAGGCCCTTCTATAGGACAAGAGGAGGCATAAATACAGAAAATAAATCAGATGAAATCTTAGTGGTGACAAGAGTCTGCATAGTCTGGTAGTGCAGTAAATAATGAAGACGATATCTCACAGATCACTTGAAATCTGTTAGTTTGGAAGCTGGCCTTATTAAAAAAAATATTTGAGTATTTATATTAAGACACAGTCAAAATAAAATAACTTAGAAGCAGGAAATGCCAACCATTCTGAGAAAATAAGGGAGTACTTCTGAAAAACATTTTGAAAAAGAACATGACATTGAAGAGGCAAACAATGGTGTACTTGCTGTGGAAAGAGCAAGTATTATTCTTAAATATGCGACCAGAAGAATAGCGAGTTGAAGCAAAACAACAGTCTACTTCTTACAGAAATAGAACCGACAACGAGATATGGTCTGAAATTTTAAAAGTGTTAAAGGTAAGGCCTTAAATGTACCTTAAGATTATTTGATACATGATGAGCATAAATGTCAATCTTAGTTCATTGAAAGGACTGAGTAGCACCTTGATTACACTTGATTATAAGAGAAAATACCACAAACCATTATTTTAAGAGTGAGAAAACTAAAACAAAAAAACCAAACCACAAACAAACGAAACACCTGAAGTAGGAAGCTGAAGTCAGCCAAGCAAATTAAAAACAAGCACTGAGACTATTAAGCACCAAAGCCAACCCATGCACTGAACAGGAATTCTCTACTTTTCCATATCTGAGAGTCAAAGTTTGGGAGCTGTGTTAAAACCAAAACAAGCTTCCAAGTCTAATGGTCAAGAAGTCACCAAGGTTACGTAAAGCTTCCTTTTGCAAAGAACAGCTGGACTACTTAAAGTAAGCTGTGTTTCAAATTATTCTGACAAAAACTTAGAACAGTAAATGAAACTGGAAGCACAATAAAGTATTCTGATTTTTCCTACTATTTTCAAGAGCGATATCGCCACTGACTATCATTGCATATTCCTAAATATCACCTTATATGGACTTGTGTAAAACAATAACTATATTTCTGGATAAACATCACTGCAGGAAGATTGTATTGTAAAACAAGATCGACAGATGAGGCATACAATTTCTCCTGAGACTAAATGAATAATTTTATACGTTGAGATTTTATCAATAATTTAAGAAAACACATTCACATTCAGTAAAGTATAAATATTTAACTTAATATTTTCCCATGTACATACTGACTTAAGCATCTAAGAAAACGAGATGTATTTTAAGATATATACCACTGGATACTCCAAGATGAAAAATAAACCAACTAGAAAGACATAACCTCTGAAAGCAAACCAGAAACATTTTAAATTATACTGTACAATTCACTATATTCCAGAGATACACTAAATATATGGCACACATTTTACTCATTCAGAAGCATAACCTGGCCTTCACAGACTAAGAAGCAAGATTGAAACTGCAAGTATAATTTTCATTTTTACTGGGTTCTTTTGTCAAACTGGAGGGCAGAAAAAAAAGCAAAAGCCAAACAAGAAACAAAATTTATATGCCTCCTGTCCTACTTTGCAACATTTAACTAGTCTTGCCTCAGCCTTCAGAGTTAGATACCTTTTTCTGATTAAGGCTGTGTTCTTCATTCAGCTCCCCAGTCTCCTTGGTCTCTGCATCTATCTCTTCTTTACTTTCATGCTCATCTTCACTAGTAATGGGCCCATTTTCACATAGAGGAGTTTGAAAATCATCGTCAACCAATGGAGGATAACTGTACTTGAAAGAATCCTAAAACATAAGGAGATTTTTAAAGGACCAGTTATTTAGGAGGATGAGAAGTGCCTTCTCAAGTATTTTGAATGGAAATACTATCATTTTTTGTTGTTGTTTTATAACCCGGCTTTGCCTCCTGTGAAGCAAACTTGGGCCATGCCCACACTTCCCAAACTATGGTACCAGCAGGGCATTAAATAAAGGTGTCTCAAGAGAGCTCTACCCATAAGCAAGTATGTTTTCTCAAGACAAAGAATAATTTTGAAAGAAAAACATCCTCTTTCTGCAAGTTCTGTGATAAAGGATTATGCTAACCGATTTACTAGTTTTGTGAAAAATGAGATGCTGTACAAGATGCTTGTGCTGTTTTGCTAATTAGCCTGCACTAGAATAGGATCCACGTTCTATTAAAGTGATACTGGATTGTAGCACACTCTTTGGAGCCCTAACATGCTCTTAAAAAAAAAGAATCTTCTACAGCCATGTCTTGAAACACAGCCCTAGAGACAACAAAGGAAAAATAATTGCAATATGATTGTCTCTACTGAATCATAGCTTTGGAGCAGGATGAAAACTCTCAGGGGGCCATGAAACCCATTTTCTGTTCACAGAACTTGTTTCATAAAACAACACAATCTCTAATTCATCAGGTGGGAGAGAAAAAAAAAGTAGAAGAAAGAATGACACTCAAAATGGATTTTTTTTTTTTAGAGGTCTAAAGTCTAAGTGGTTTCCAAAGACTTGAAAATGGATGAATGATTCAGAAAAAATATTTCTGTACTGAAGACTGCCAGATATCAAATTCCTATGATGTTAACCTATTATATATTAATCAGATCTACAAATTATCATTGCAGAACAATTTCAAGAAATTTCACATCCATGAAGTGTGAACTTTCAGTCCCACATACGTAATTTATATAGGCGTGTCTCAAGCTATCACAAAAGGACCATGAAATGTTGATATACTTACAGTTCCACCCATGTGAGGTGGCAGATACTCTCCACTGATGTATTCCTGTACATCACTCTTGTTTGTGAACTTTAACATGCTTATTGCTTCTGGGCCGAGCCAACCCTTCACAATTTTAAAAGCAGCTTTAAAAAATAAAAAGTATATGTAAGTTGTCAGGAAGGGGTTTTTTGCAGTGTATTGGTAGCCCTTATAGAACACAAATTAGCTACATCCCATAAGATATGGCAGGGCTTACTCTGAAAGTACCTTTATAATGGGGATAAACAGTGCAAGAGTATTATTTATAGAGAAAAAATTTTATAGATGTATACTTTTCTATAGATGAATCTAGTTAGGCCACAGACTTTCATTAAAAGATTATCTTTGATTTAACAAATGACAACTTTGTTGTCTTAAAATGTTGTTTGGGAAGCACTAAGGGGGCAAAATCAAATTTATTTTCAAATAAAAAAAAAAAGGAAAAATATATGGGATATGTATACACTCTTCCTAGTTGAAATGTTTTGCAGCTTTAAAAAACATCTGTATAGATCTACAAAGTATTTTCAAACACCAGAGTTATTTCAGTGATGGTAAAACATGAATATACAGAAAAATAAAAAGCCAGCATAAAAATACGTATTCATATGGGAAAAATACAAGAATACCATGCTTCTCCTGTACATTATAATTAATTATTGTAGTATAAACATCAAAACACATGTAACAATACCAGTGTCAGTCATCTACCTTAAGTTGTATATTCTAGTTTTTGACTGGTGCAAATGTCCATCATTTCTTGATGATAGTATTCCTAAATCATTAGCAGATCTAGCTTTGAAGAGATTAGTTGGAAACATTCAAGGAATAGACTATTTATCAAGGTACAAAATACAATGCTAGAAGGAAAAAAAAAAACACACCACAACAAAACAACCCAGAAACTTATGCAACCTACAAATGGACAGGTTTAAAGATGCATGTTTAACATGTTCCACCATTCAGCTGTATCTACAGTGAGCAGAAAAATGATTCCTATTTATGCTACTAATTTTGAAGAGTTATCATGATCTAAAAAACCAAAACAAACAAAACCACCAAACAACAACTCACCATTCATTATCCATGGCATTTCAAAGATCACTATCTTTGCTGAAAGGACAAAAAGAACAGGAAACAATCTGAATACCAAGTGTTGTGTATTTCTCTGTTTAAGAGGCAGCACAGCAATAATGGCCATGTAAACAATGAATACTCAGTTTTAAAAACCACCATGTTCATGTCCCTGTAGAAGCAATTTTGTATGGTTGGTTTTAATACGTAAAAACCTATTTCTATTACTATATAAAAACATCAGCTGTTTAGTTGGAAAACAGTTAATAAAATTCTAAGTTACAGACTCTTTACACACTTCTCTGGGATGCTACTTTTCTGACACACTGTTACTAAGAAGTAATCTCCTCAAATAAAGCAGAGAAAAGTAAAATCTCAACCTATCGTTAAAAAGCAACTATTAATGGTAATGAAAGTTTAACTGGTATACTCAGCACCTCTTCTTCCGAAAGAAACAAATAGTGAGAGTTTTTGTAAATCTACATTTTTTTTCCAACCTTTGTTTTAGCAGAGAAGTCTGAAAAGTTAGTACTTGGACTCAGAAACATCCCAACATTTTTCTCTCAAATGTCAAAAAAAACCAAAACCATAATGTTGCACTTGCCCTTAGTTTGATATTTGATCAAAGTTATGAATTTTGAGCAGCAAGCTGAAATCTAATATTCAGAGTTTAAGCAGTTTCTATACAGAATTTCAATATTCACAGACACACGTTTGCTTAAAATTTATAACTCATTTAAGATGTACTAGCAAAAACTATTCAGTGATTTCCTGCCCATAAAAAAAACAGCAGGCAAGCATACAGGTTTTTCCAAGTGTGTAAACAAACATGCCTTATTCCTGTTCAGAGTAAACCATTGCTCCCTAAAATTTTCTACAGCCATGCACTTTGTCCCCTGAAGACTCCTAAAGACACAAACTGACACGCAAGTTTGGAAAGCTTCTTCCCAAGTAACAAGGAGCAAAGGAAAAAAAGGCTAATTCAGTTCTATTAGATGCTTATATCAATTTTTAATCTGTAAAAACATGTCTTAGATTATTATTTCATGAAAACCTAGTTGATTTTTGATGAATGTAGAGTTTATCTACAATACAAATTTGTGCTGACTTATGAGCACAAAAATATTCTGAATTTGTAATGTCCACGCATCCCATGCAGTTACCTCATAAAGTACATGCAAAAAGACCTGGTCTCCCCCATTATCTATAATATTATAAAATGCTCTTATTACACAAGTCTACAGTACTTCAGATTTAATATACAATACTTACTGAGGAAGTTTGGGTAATAATCTGTAAAACAGTTGACAATAAACCGAACAAAATCCAAGTCCTAAAATAAGAGCACAGAGCAAACGCACTGTTAATCTAAACATTAAAAATATAGGCTTAGTCAAGCTAAGGCATTTATTGAATAGTACAAGATACTTATATTGTAATAATCTACATTCAAATTTTACACATACTACAAACATCCAAAGTCAATGCAATGCTTTTCACTTCATTAAATTGCTGCAGGATTGTGCTCAAACTTAGCTCTAAGAAAGATCTAAGAAAGAAGTCAACAGATGTTATCAGTGCAATAAGTTAGGTATCTAAACCTCTGCAGAGTATCAACAGGATTTAAGCTCTACAGGAAAGATACAAGAAGAATAAATCTTTATCACTAGAGACACTTGACAAACTATTTTAAAGCTTTATAAGGGAGAGCACTCAACATACTTAAATTTCCCTTCAATTAACTTCTCTTGCATATTGTTCAATATACTACAGCACTCAGAATCTTCCAGAGGGGAAAAAAAAAAAAAAGTTGTCATTTAAAGAGAATTGTTGGTTTTAGTATTAGCTTGAATATTCACTTGTGGTATGAAAAGAAAGTCTGGGCAGAGGCAGGACTCCAAAGAGCTGGGGCCCCCAACATAAGATGTACATGGACCTGTCGGACTGAGTTCACGAAAGGGCCACAAAGATGATCAGAGGGCTGGAACACCTCTCCTGTGAGGACAGTCTGAGAGATTTGGGGCTGTTCAGCCTGGAGAAGAGAAGGCTCTGGGGAGACCTTAAAATAGTCTTCCAGTACCTAAAGAGGACTTATAGGAAAGCTGGAGCGGGACTTTTACAAGGGTATGTAATGACAGATCAAGGGGTAATGACTTTCAACTGAAAGAGGGTAGATTTAGGTTAGATATTTGGAAGAAATTCTTCACCATGAGGGCTGTGAGGCACTGGAACACATTGACCAGTGAAGCTGTGGATGCCCCATCCACAAAGTCAGGTTGGATGGGGCTTTGAGCAATCTGGTCTAGTGGAAGATGTCCTTGCCCATAGCAAGGGAGCTGGAGCTAGGTGATCTTTCAGGTCTCTTCCAACCCAAATTATTACGCAATTCTATTATTCTTGAATACCACTTATTTTCAGAGTGATTCCATACAGTGAGCAGACTCACAGAAACAGTACAACCAAGTCTCTATTTCAAAATCCAGGTATAATAGAACTGACTACACAGTAAAGGGTAAAATGGGCATTATATGAAACAGGTATTGAGAACAGAGTGAGAGATACCTAACCAAAGTACCTTATTGTGGTAAGGTGGGAAGTCTGCCATGACTACTCATACTTTCCCAAGTCCTTCTAACAAAAGGGACCACTACTACTACTTTCAGAAATAGTACAAAATATATTGCTGATAGAGGACCCAAAGCCTGTCAAAGTAAAAATGCTATGCGGAACAGGCTACTAGCTTGATGTAAACATGCTGTTATAAGATTTGTAGACAAAGAGAAAAAACCCAACACCCTGTATAAAAATGCACACAACCTGAAAGCTATATTAGTGGCTTCAGCAACTAGACTAACTTAAACTTGATATTTTCAGAGGCAGAAGGTAGCCTTCTGCATAGGAACTGCATAGGAACATTTATCTCACCTTGGTAAAAGCTGTTGCTTGTACCAAATACAGTATCATTCCTTTAAGAGCATAAAAACAGTGACAGATTTCCAAGTAATGATCAGAATCTCCTGTTCATTAACAAGGATGCTGCTTTTTATTCCACTGCCTATGCAAAAGCAGTACCATAAGATATTAGAAGGATGGATCCATTATTTTAATTAAATCTAGAAGTACAGGCCATTCAATAACTCCATATATTCCAGTTACCTGAAGGGGTGCAACAAGGTATGAGCCATCAGTGGCATGGGTGCATACCAGCGATAAAAGCAACATAGTAGATGTCCATAGTAATGGAACAAACAAATGAAGCATGCTCTGGAAGAGAACTCAGAAATCCAAGTTCTTTTAGGATAAACTGTACTCACAATAAAAGATGGCTCAGCCTATTGCCTTTCGGATTCTTAAAACTAAATTCTACTACTGTCATTCATGACGACCGATAAACCCAGCTGGTGAACAACTACTATATATATTCACTTTGATTCAGTCAAACTAAAAGCAAGTTTTCAGTGTGCTGTACAAGACTTACAATGTAACAAAAGATTTCAGAAAGTACGCATGTCACAGGAAGACATATCACTCATGAGAGCATTTGTTAAGTTCTTTAGGTGTCAAGGACTGCATAGGGACTCCCCTTTTCCTGGGGATGTTGTTTAAATAATTCAGAAAGCAATCTGAAAAAACAATCAAAATACTTACTATATGACTGATTCCTGTTTCAGACATGTCAAATACCACTGTTAGGGGCTTTCCATGATCTCTCTTGGCATAATGTTCTAACCAAAAAGCTACCAGTTTCTTCTTCTCAAGTTGCTGTTTAGGTTCTCTTACATGATGTTTCACTCTGAACCAAACTTGTGAGAAGAAAGAAAAACACACACAAAAATGAAACTTCAGATCCAAATTAATGGAAAACATTATGCAAATACCTATAGGGGAGGCACTCAAATGTATCACTCCTCTGAGTTTGTATTCTACGTTTCTACTGATTTTGTAGCCACTGAACACCCAGAAAAACAACTGCATAACTTTTCACACATCCCCTTTCCTTGCTCACGTTTCTATATTGGAACTTCTTAAAAATTGAAAATACAAAGAATTACATAAGAAAGAGTAAAGTGGAAAGATACTTTTCATGTACTTAAAGACCACTTATCTACATCATTATTTCATAATTTCAAATTAAATAATCTGGTCTCCAAATATGATATTATGTTCTGCATATATTCTAACTATTGTTGCAGTTGTGAAATGTTTCTTTTGCTTAATTTTATATAGCATTGTAGTGGACACATTTGAAAAACTATTTATACATACATTATGAATTATATAAAAAACAACAGACCTTTCCAAAATAAAATTTAAAAAATCCAGAAGATAAGCAATGAAAGTCCAATACATACCGTTCTGGAATAAGAAATGAGTCGTGTGGAGACAAGTTTTTCCATGAAAAGTAGCATATTGCAAAGTACCAGAATTTATTAAAAAGTCTAAAACCAAATTACTAATTATACAATGGACTGACAAAAGTAGTATTCAGGACAGCAAAGTGAAGAACAGTCTTCATGTTTGGTACTTCCACAATACCAAAATTAGACAAGCCCTGAAAATAATTGCAGATATAGTCCAATATTTTTCTCCCTGAAACTTGGAAAGTCTTACTAAAAAAGACAGATTTCTTCTCTGTGTCTTTTATTCCCAAATGCAAGTAAAAATATTTTATGGTTCACGTAAAGAAACAAACTATTTTTTTAAAAACATAGCATATTAAATAGATGCTGTAAGTTCAGAATTTCAAAAAGGCAGCCCTATTCAAACACAGGACTCTTGTGAAAGTAACCAGTAATTCTTGAAGAAGTTCTTTATACTTTAAAATGCCTGTTTTGCATAACAGAATGAGAACGGAGCACGTGGCCCACGAAATACATTTCTCAAACGTTGACTAAGCAGGAAGTCTTAACTACGAAACAATCTGAATTTGTATAACAACTTAGATATTCTGACCCAATTAACATGCACAGAAGAAACACTTCAAGTATGGAAAAAGAGGCATTAGTTACGTTTCAGTGACCACAAAATCAGAAATCAATATTAAGCTGACTTGCACATCCTTGTCATGAAACAATTGCATAATTTTCTCATTTCAAGCACTGATGCAAGAAAATCAGGTTTTTTCCTACTTCCCCCCACCATAATTTCACCAAATTGAACCACCCAGTATACTCATGCTCATCTTTCTAAATGCTATTAAAAAGGTATCACTACCACTCATCCTTGAATACTTACCATGAAGGCTAAAAGAGAATCATGAAGCATAACAAAGCAGCAATTTTTTAGACAGCACTAATACCTGACAGTTATAAGAAAAGGGACAGTTTGACAAAACACAGCCAAAATCTGTATTTTCCTGGTCATGGTGGGTTTTTTAGTGGTTGTTTTGGGTTTTGTTTTTGTTTGTTGTTGGTGTGTTGTTTGTTTTGGTTTTTGTTTTGTTTTTGTTTGTTGTTGGTGTGTTGTTTGTTTTGGTTTTTGTTTTGTTTTTGTTTGTTGGTTTTTTGTTTTGGTTCTGTTATTTTTTTGTTTGGTTGGTTTTTGATTTTATTCTGTTTCTTGTGTGTAGGTTGTTTTCTTGTTGCTGTTGTTTTTACTTTTTTAACTAGTATATTAGTGTTTAAAACACAGCCATTTCTGTAAGAGATTGGACTGTTAGTGTATTTCTGGAAGTACAAACTAGACCTTGCAAACCAAGGAAAAGCAGAATTTTGGATTTTTTTTCTTTCCCCCCTGAGGTTGGAGATTGTTGCTTGGAAAGCCTCATGAGTGATTTGTTTTAAAAGCCTCTTTTGCCTCACAGGATTTAAGCTTAATTAAAATTAAGTATGCAAGATGTTACAACAGATTCACTTATAGAAAATAATATTGCCCATCTATTATATGCTATTAAAAAACCTCAGGAGTATTTCAGGCAATATTTAGTATTTCCCGACAAATCTTATTGTTTAAACTCTAAGTTAATCATGCAACTTGAGAGTTCATTGTCCAACAATTCTCAGCTGTCCACGCTGCCACTGAACATTCCAATGACATTAGAAAAAAATGGAAATACAAGAAAACCATTGCAGACCTCCTGTGATCCACTGCAGGTATGCAAGAATGTGGGCTGCTAGAAAAGCAATGACAATACATTGTAATAATTAACATTTCTACTAGTCATATACTCACTACGGTAGATAAGGAAACAACGCACACCAATAGGAAAGTTAACTGCTAATAAAGTTTCCTTATACCACTTCTGTGATGCAAAGAGATATTCAAAGTTACCAACTTCTCATCACTTTTAGTAAAAGCAGTTGCCAATATGTACCTACTTCTATTTTTTAAATCTTTGTTTTTTAAAATAGATGCTAAAATGCTGGAAACAAAACAATGATCAATGACTGAAAATATTCTATTCTGTGTAACTTACATAATTTGTAGCCCTCTTTATCATACCCATGCAGAAATAGAGTGCCATTTTCAAACAGCCATTTTGGAAGGACAGATTCTGTCAAGTCTGCAAAGCCAAATGAAAGATTATTTCAGTAATCATATTAATAATCATATTGTAACTTAACAGAAGCCGCTAAAAATACAGAAGTCTAGCAACAAAATACAAAAATGTCTTTATAAAGCACTTTCCAAGGCCCTTACTAAACTAATGCAAATACTGAGCTCATTTGAAATCTTTACCATCTTCTTCCTCTCATGTTGTACAGTAGGATCTATTTTTAAATAAGAATTTAAAAAAATTGCTATAAGAAAAAAAAACACTGCAAATATATTTTTTTTTTGCTCAAATCTGCAACTCCTCTTGCTCTATCCTTTAATTCAGGTTGTGACGTTCTGTAGATAAATATAATCTTCAAAGCATTCTGACAACACAAGAAACAGATCTATTCTACCTGGGGTGTGAGACCAGCACTACTACGATGAAAACCAGAACCCTGGTTTTGTAGGGTTTTCATTGTTGTTTGTTTGTTTAAGGACTCAATTCTAGCAAATGCACAAGGACAAAAGAAGATATAGTTGCCTTCCTCTTAAACAACCTTTCAAAAGACTTATGGAACCACAACAAAACAGCGAGACAGGTCAACATGAAAAGCAATAATTCTAGTTTTTTAATTTTCTTCTTTAATCTGAGTAGAAAAGTTCCGGCTCAGCTCTCTGTGGTATGTACAAAACCTTTAAAAGGTGCTTAATGAAACTACATATAGAAGGCAGTGATAGTTCAATATGAAAACAACATATACCATTGAAATCACTACATAACATAGCTTACCATTAACGGTATATTCTTTCCTCCACTGAAAGCTTTCATCAATCATCTTTAATGTATCATCTATAACATCATGACGCCAAATCAGATAATTTTCAACCCATTTATCATCTTGCTGAAGTCTTTCCACATCTCTAGAATCGTATTTATCCGATTTATCTAGCAAATAAATCAGTTCTTGTAAGAATATAGCATTTGCTAAGAAAACATGAACAGATTTGTCAAGTATCACTATAAGCATCTACTAGGTACATAAGATTTCTTTCACAGTCTCAAACTTAAGCAGACAAAGCATAGCATCAGAAATTGATTGAAAACATTTACCTACTGTGACAATATTTAGGAACACTAGAAGATAACTGTCACTAGAAAAATATTTTCTGGCATCCTTATTCAAATGGAAAAGATTACAAAACAAGATGTATACAAGGCAGGTGTAATTTTTCTAAAAACACGTTTCTAGAATTAACGTAAATTAATATATAGTCTAAGAATCTGTACACTGATGAATGTATATATTAAGCGCCACTAGTTCAAGCTTGAGTTCTCAAACTTACAGGCATCATCAGCACATCAGACCACAAAATGTCAGAGAACAGATGTCAAAATGACTATTTTTGGCCAGGCACTATACATCATTTTAAATAAAACAATTTTGTTTAATGCAAAGATCACACACTCTTCACTTGTTATAAATTGTTACCATACTGAGCACAAACTAGATGCAACTCTAGAGTTGTACAAAACCCTCAAGCTCTTGTTTCAGGATAGCAACAGGACAATAGATTAACATGCTTCAGATAAAACAAGAGTTGCTGCTACTATTTTTTTTTTTCTCTAAGCCTTGACTTTTTTTTGTTGGTTGATTTGTTTTTGTTGATTCTTGTTGTTATTTTTATTGTTATTATTTAAACAGGAAAATTTGTAAATACAAACGCTTAAGTGGACCTATTGTTTATGTAGTTACGCTTAAACAAAGGCTTAGTTTTTAAATCAATGCTTGTCTTTGTCTGTCTGCATCACTGGAATGTAAATCAAGTAAGAGCCCATGATAGAAACAGGCTTCTAAAAGCAACAAACACTGATACACATCTCTTTGCTAACTACCAAAAAACCCCATAAACTCTTCAACTTTCCACTTAAATTAATTTGTGATTAGCATGGAGAGAAAAAAAAAAAAAAAAAAAAAAGGACTGGCTGTTGAAAAAATAGACAAGCATAGTAACTACTTTCAGGGCCATCACAATTAAAATAAGTGTGACTGTGACTGGAAGGTTTAGGGATGCATATTTCAATCAGACATCTTAACTCCAAGAAAGATGTTAAGAAAAATACACCACTAAATTCTGCTAATATTTTTAATTTTACTGGCCTACATGCAAAGATATGACTTATTTTACCTGTTCTTTAATTTATACTGTTTCCTGCAACAAACTAGTCAATAACTGTAAAATTATACCCATTTTAAACGCACCCATCCATTAAGAGTTATTATAGTTGCACTTCTCCAATGCATCTCTTCACATCCAACTGTTTCTTACATAACATTATCTACTCAGTTCCTTCTTCATTAGGTTTCAAATTTCTCCTTCCCACAATCCCATCCTACAACCTTATCATGTTCCTTCGCCAAACTATAGCCAAATCCCACTTTCCTCAGTCTTAGTCCCCTAATTGCTCCCCTCTGCCCACAAGCCTCCAATCCACTAAAGACTTCATCAATTTTCAGTTCCTTCTCTCTTCATTGCCATACTTACACTAGAGAGCTCATTCCCTATACTCTGACTAAATCCAGTAAAGCAAACAACACATGACTGAAATGCTGTTTAACTTCTCTGTGGCTCTAGGTCAACCACAGAGGGAACAAGTTGCGAAGATTTGGGGTATTAAATTTTGTGAAGTCTCAGCTGCTCATTTGAAATTTGATTATTACCCCAATGATTTATGATTTAGACACGCTTGCCTGAGAAACACTAACAGTACGTAGTTTCAAGTTAGCATCATAGAAATGTAACATCGGAGAGGATTTCTGCAGGTCACTTCACTACTAACTCCTTCCTAACTAACTTCCCAGTTCAAACGGGTTGCTCAGTACCTTTTTCAGCCAAGTTTTCTACTCTCAAAAGGGTAGCAAGATTTCACAGCCTCTTTTCGTGTAACATGCATTCCAACCTAAATCCCTTTCAAAGATACTGCCATGTACAGTAACTAAGCTGGCACATCCACAATCAGCTAAAGTAAGGAAAGCACTTGCTCTTCTTAGCCATAGTATGCTGGCTATTCTATGCTATGGATTATTTCATAGAATAGTTTGGGTTGGAAGGAACCTTCAAAGCTCATCCCGTCCAACCCCCTGCAATGAGCAGGGACATCTCCAACTAGATCAGGCTGCTCAGAGCCCCGTCCAGCCTGGCCTGGAATGTCTCCAGGGATGGGGCATCCACCACCTCTCTGGGCAACCTGGGACAGTGTTTCACCACCCCGCATTGTAAAAAGTTTCTTCCTCGTGTATAACCTGAATGTCCCCCTCTTCTAGCATAAAACCATTACCTCTTGTCCTGTTTTAACAGGCCCTGCTAAAAAGTCTGTTCCCATTTTTCTTAAAGGTTCTTTTTAAGTATGGTATATCAGCTATTCAAGCCATATATACCTACTCATAGGCACTGCAAACTAGAGGGCTTTGCAAGAGCAAAGATTAACAACAGCATTACATGGACCTGGTGTGTTGCTCCAAGTTGGTTTAATAATCTTTACCATGCACCAGCTTCCAGCTGAGAGCAACCAGAGTTAATCAATCAGCCAAGTATTTGTCCAAGATCAGTCCCTTGTATATCCTATTTGTATAAAGGGTTTGAGTACTGTAAATTAAAGAGAAAAAAAACAAAAAACACCATCACCACCACCACCAAACAAAACAGGTAAAACTAAGAGGATAACATTTCACACTGCTTTCTG
Organism: Pampusana beccarii; assembly: GCA_013399365.1. Taxonomy (NCBI): domain Eukaryota; kingdom Metazoa; phylum Chordata; class Aves; order Columbiformes; family Columbidae; genus Pampusana; species Pampusana beccarii. Next base: position 234,204 of record VWYH01006000.1, read on the forward strand.
AGGGTCTCTTTGCTTTCATTATCTATTTGAGAGCAGAACCGTCAGAATGACAGAATACAGCATCTTGTATTAAACAATATAAAAACATTCACCTATCATTATATGGAACACACCTCAGAACACACATTTATGGGCCACTAACAAGCTTCTCCAAACTCTGACCCTAGATATTATTTAAAAAATAGAAATTTAACTTTACAAATATTTTGAGAAAATTAAATTGTAAAAGGAATGGAGAAAATATTTTATCCAAACTTTCAACATAAAAATTAAAAGCCAGCTGGATTCAGATCAGATAGTGGGGGAAAAAAAAAATCCTCTGTTTAGCAACTAATTCTCAGCAAGATAACACATGTAATCTATATTTACATAGATACTACAACAGGAACAAGTAGACAGATTCTGCCTTGCAGAATGCTGGTATTGAGCCCTCAGCACAGGAAAGACATGGACCTGTTGGAGAGGGGGCAGAGGAGACCACCAGGATGATCAGAGGGCTGGAACAGCTCTGCTGTGAGGACAGGCTGAGAGAGCTGGGGTTGTTCAGTCTGGAGAAGGTTCAGGGACACCATATTGTGGCCTTTCTGTATTTAGAAATGGACTATAAGAAAGATGGGGACAGACTTTTTAGCAGGGGCTGTTACAACAGGACAAGGGGTAACGGTTTCAAACTAAAGGAGGGGAGATTCAGGCTAGACATGAGGAAGAAATTTACAATAAGGGTGGCCAAACACCGGCCCAGGTTGCCCAGAGAGGTCGTGGATGCCCCATCCCTGCAGACATTCCAGGCCAGGCTGGACGGGGCTCTGAGCAACCTGATCTAGTTGAAGATGTCCCTGCTCATTGCAGGGGGTTGGACTGGATGAGCTTTGAAGGTCCCTTCCAACCCAAACTATTCTATGATTCTATTTCAATCAAGTAAGCTTAAGAAGACTGTTAGAACAACAGGAGTAATGATTACTGTTTTAACTTTATCTGATTTATCTAACTTTTGCTACAAAATAAAATTTACAATGAGATTGTGAACCCAAAAGAAAAGCATTTTATCTCACACATACAAAGCAGAATGATATGAAATTGCTGGAGTCCTCCCAATAATCCAGTCATTGAAAGTATATCAATTCAGATGAAGAATGCCTCTTCAAATTTGTGCATTTCCCATAATTCTGTTTTCTAACTGTGCTGTGAAAGAATGTGAATGTTTCTACTTTTAAATCACTCATGGAACACTTGCCTGCAGTTACTGGATTATTAGAAATTTCTGAAGTGAAATACACCTTTGGAGTTCTTAACACATAATTTAAACACATCCTGCACAATTTACTAGTCAAAAGGAAACAGAAGTTTAGGAGCATCCCAACAGAAATTCAGGTGAAACTATAAACTGAAGTATCTTACCTCAGACAATCTCCAAGTTTAGTCACCTGTAAACATACTTTGATGCTTTTCACACTACAATATTATGCACTTGTTTCTTCATACCTGCAGAACTGCCACTGAGATGCTGAGACACCCTCTATTTAGGGAGATGGACATCTCTATAAGTTCATAACAGAATTTCATAAGGTATTTGGAACACGCCCCACTTGCCCCAAAAGTAACACAAGAAACAGCATTTGCAGCTACTTCTGTTCTAAAAGAGCTACTGAAAGCCACGTATGTAACTCCAGTGTCAGACTTTTGTAAAACACTTCCTGGTTAAGACAACTATCAAGCTTGGAAACCTGGTTCCCTGCGTAGCTCAAGAGATTCAAACCTTACTGCATCCCTGAATAGTTCTACAGCCAGTGGAAGAGGCAAAACTGGGATGCCGCAAGACTTTTCTGTTGAACTAGTTGAACTAGTGTAGAACCTAATCAAGACTCATAGATCCAGAACAGCAAGAGAAAGCATAACCTGCTTAGCAAATTTTACATTTGCCAGAGAGCATTAAAATGAAATTAGAAGTTATAGATGAAGGAGTAACACTGACAACAGCAAGGAGAAGATACCAAAATTATCAAAGGGTAATGGTTTCAAACTAAAGGAGGGGAGATTCAGGCTAGACATGAGGAAGAAATTTTTCACAAGGTGAATGGTGAAACACTGGCCCAGGTTGCCCAGAGAGGTGGTAGATGCCCCATCCCTGGAGACATTCCAGGCCAGGCTGGACGGGGCTCTGAGCAACCTGATCTAGTTGAAGATGTCCCTGCTCATTGCAGGGGGTTGGACTAGATGACCTTTCAAGGTCCCTTCCAACCTAAACTATTTTATGATTCTCTCTCAATTCTCTCATCAAAAAGTCCTTCAGGAAAATTTGCGTGAGCAAGAAGATTGACCAGGTCTCAGACAGAACTGTAAAAGTTTCAAAGTTCATCATTTTATTTAATCTTAATTTTAAAATATCTACTCAAAGTTACTTTCATTTCCTAATTGAACTTTTGTGGTCATGGGAGAACTGGGAGAAGACAGAAAAAGTTCTGTTTGAACTGCAGCTTCTTC
>VWYH01006000.1:237011-255422 GCA_013399365.1 Pampusana beccarii
ACAAAAAACTAAGTAGGGATAGAAAATAAATATCTTTAAAAAGAAAAAACAAAAAAAAAAAAAAAAAAAGAGAAAAACAAATACTTCATTGTACAAAAAAAATGGAAAACACAACTTCAAGTATGTCAAGTATTCCATTACACAAAGCCTCTCAATTTAACTACTGCCTTAAGCTATTTCAGCCAAGAAGTCTTTGGTCAGAAACAGTCATAATTATTCCTCTGACCTTGGCTAGGAAGAGGAAACCCATTTTAACTGTCTGCTGATGCCTAACATGTTAAGCTAAGGACTATAGCCATTTAGGTATGTGCCTTCAATTGTTAGATGAGGAAATCTGCAAGACTGAAAACAATTTAAGAAGGTCAGTAGCCATACATGGACAAGGAGGAAGAAAGCAAAACTCTTTCTGCCCAATAAGGAGTTCTTTCGACAAAATCAAGCAGCAACAAACAAACAAAATATCCACCTCCACACGGTAAACTTCTTAGCAAAACTGAGCATGCTCAGTGACAATAAAAACTACTTTCAATAGAAAGCTCAAGCATCAATATCACATAGCCTTCTATAAAAACATAGTTTTTATCCTATCCATGTTTCCTGCTTCCACCATTTCTCAGCCTGAAAGCCAAGAATCAGGGAAAAATAGATTTTTCAGAGCACAAGCAGACATAAGCAGGTATTCAAAACATTACCTTGAAAGTTTTCTACAATAGTCATATTGCTATTTTTTTTTGGAGGACGCTCCATATATCTAAAATTGTATTTGCAACTGGCCAATATGATTAATAAGACACATTTTGCTACTGGCTTAAATTTCATCATGGCTTTCTTTAACCTTTTAAATTAGTGTGAAACCTTTCTTGTGAAGTCTTTTCCTGAAAATTAAGCTTTGACTAAAGGAGAAAGAAAGAGTATGCAAATGGGGACAGGCAGGGAATGCAGGCAACAAGAAATGCTAAACATGCAAAAGAAAGTGTGGAAGAGACTTGTTGAATGGAAAAATCTACCAAGATACGATTATAAATAATTTCTATAGTAACATTAAAATGGAGAGTAATAGCCCAGAAATAAAGCTAATTTTAGAAGTCCTCTAAGGAATGAAAATGCACTGAGGAAAGAGACAAGACTGTTTTCTAGAAAGCTTTCTTAGTACCAGTCAGTACTAGAAAATAATCTTTTGTTTTCGTTGTTCCTGTCACCACCCAAATCATTTACATCACCAACTCTCACAAAGAACCCAAACAGACAAAACAGAAATTAGGCACCAAACTGTAAAGACAAAGAGTGCTGTCCTCCTACCACATTAGACACCATTCATCAGACTATTAGACTACCAGGAACTTTTAAAAGGCATGCTTCCCATACTGAAATGCAAAGGTTTTAATTACTAGGCATATACATTGCTCACAAAAGCTTAAGTTATCTCTCAAATATATACAGAAAATTTACTGAACAAACAAACAAAAAAAACACCACAAGACCTCAGTTGACATTAAACACTGCTTTGCAGAAAAGATCTCACAGTGGCCCAGCTTTCCTTCTCAATGGCCACCTTTGCATGAGAACTTTCTTCCCGAAGTTGAGCAAACTTTGGGGAAATGAGCCAGTAAGGTTCTCTGACACCGTATGTTCCAAACTGTATCTGACTATTGAAACTATTATTTGATTTTTCATATAATTCAGAAAACAGATTTCTGGTCATTTCAATCAGTAAACAAACTTTTCCTATCTTACCTTGAAAAAATGTCAAGAATGTAGCGTATTACTTGTTTGTAACTTTTACGTGAAATATTCTAACATCTATTAGTTGTCACAGTTCATACTATTTTTTCTGAACCAGCTATATATTAATATATTCATGTATTTTCTACTTTAATCTAAAAAACTGTATTCTGCCAATACATAATTTTAACCAAAAATCAGAATTCTAAAGGCCCTTTAAGATTTCATTGCACAACAAAGCTAAAATCACTGCAAGACCATCACAGGAGTTGTGAGCATTAACAACTGCTATTGGTTTGGGGGGAAAGCATGTAACTTGAGTTCCATAATATGGAAGAATCTCTTCATAACACAAAACCAAGTTTCAAGAATAATCAGGAACTCTGTTTTCCTCAGAGAGAAAATAAAACAGTGGCAGCTGCATCCCCCAGAAAAAAAACTGCCTGAAAATTTTACTCAGAGTTTACCACTTGCAGCTCACATCTAAATGGGATTAGGTTAATTCTGTAGAGGCCCACAATTCTATGACCACACTAAACTTTACAGAAAGTATGAGTTTCTGAGCGTGTCTTGACAGTGCCCTTAGCGTTGATAGCACACTAAAATTGCTGGGTATGAAGCAATCATTTGTACCTTTACAACAAAGAAAGTCGTGTACACCTCCGTACCTCTTTTCAATTAAGAGAAGCATAGAAGAATACATTTTAGAACATATAAAGACTGAAGGACCACAATAAAAATAAAGCCCTGTGTTTTTCACACTTGAAGTGGGCATGACAACATTTGTTTGCTTGTGGCATTCCTAAATTCAAAGGAGGGACTTAAAAATGTAAACTCAAAAAAAATCCTAATCCTATTTTCACAAAAGGGCTAAAAGCCCTAAATCATGACCCAAAAATGGGCTTACTGAGCAAATTGGTTCAAAATACTGCAAATAGGATTACAGCTTACCTTGCAACAGTATTCAGTTATTTTAATGGCTGTAACAACCAACAGAGGTTTCATTACAACTAAATAAACCTGTGCAATTCCAAGATTGTAAGCAATAGTTCTAGGTAATACACCCTTTCATCAGAAACTATCCCAAACCAATTCTAGGCTTTCCAAAGTAATTTTTTATGAGTGTGACTCTGGGATAACAGAATAAAGAGCAAGATGAATCACCTATGATAGGAAAATATACAAAAACATTAAAAGGCAAAAGAATTTACAATTTAAGATGATCATCCACTCTGCTGAGCCTGAGCTCTAAGACTGCCAAAGACATCTTTATTCACACAGGAATATCAAATAGCAAAATAAGCTCTTTCTTTTTCAAGATACTATTCTAATAATGTTGTGGTCTTGACAGAAATACAGGTCATTTCTAACCAACGCAAACGTAACTTCCTGTATGAAAGTTAGCAGGGCAACCATGAAGTTGCACCATCCTCAAGACCCTCCAGGTTTTCAAGAGAAGTGCTGTAGCACTAGTCATAGAATTGTGCAGCCCTTAAGCAGAAGTCATAACTAGGTAACCTCAGTAATTCTGATCAGGAACATCAAAGCAATGCATGTGTTTGAAGAGTTAAGGTTTATATTAAAGGAGGTGCATGCACCTTCTACTACCAGGCTCAGTGTATTTGCATTAAAAATTGGATAAAAGCATGTTTTTAATAGAAAGCCTTTAGAAAGTCATAATAAAATGCCCTGCTTACTACAGTTATTAACATACTCTAACCACTATATATTCTTCCACCATAAACAATGCAAATAAACCTTGAAATGAAAGGAAAGCCCTCTAGGCTTATTCCCTTTCCCCTTGGCATACCCAGCACCACCTGGCCTTCATTTAGAAGTTTAAAAGCACCTGTACTTAAGAACTGAGTTGGACACGAAGCAATTAAAGACAGCAAGAATTTAAACTGCAAGTTACTCTAGAAAAACAACTCTTTCCTTGACAAACTGGTTGAGGTCTGATTTCCTTTTTTTTTTTCCTTTTTGTGTTTTATGTCTGAAAAGCACCAAGTACACCAGTGACCCAGACCCCACACCACAGCCAACCAAACATCACCACGAGCCAAAAGGACCCAGACCTTTGCCTCAAACACATCTCATTGCCCAAGACAGGGACACAGAAGAAAGCACCAAGAGCCAACACAGAAAAGCTCCTGCTTTGTACATCATCCCCACCCGGCAGCTTCAGCCATTTGAAGGAAGAAAAGGCAGGAATAGCCACTCGCGTGGGAAAGCGGGGATACATGAAGCCCACGGGGGAAAAGCGACACCGGGCCAGCCGCAGAGACCACATCCACGGAGCCGGGCCCACCGCTCCCAGCCCATCCCCGGCCCCACCACCCGCTCACCTGGCAGGTACTCCACCTCGAAACGCCGTCTCGTCTCGCTTATCAGCGCGGCCTTGTCCTGACGCTGCTGAGGGGAAACGAAAAGCGGGAGGGGCGTGAAAGCAAGGGAAAGGCCGGAGCCTGACACAGCCCCAGCCCCTCCACTGTACAGTGGGCCCTGCCACCCCCACCACCCGACCCTCAAGTCGCTGCCGGGAGGCGGCTGGGGAGGGGATGCCCAGCGGGCGGACAGGCAGCCGGGGGGAAGGGAGGGCGGGCGAGAAGGGACTCACCTCAGCCATGGTCCGGCGGAACCGCCCGCAACAGCCGCACACGGGGAGAGAGAAACGGGGATGGAGCCGTCGCGTGACCCCGGCAGGGGGCGGGGCGCAGGGCGAAGGGGCGGGGCCTGCCGGCGGCCCGCCGTCCCCACTGAGGGCAGAGGCGCTGGCGCCGCCAACCACCCAGAAGCCCCGCCCCGCCTCACCCCTCCGGTCACGCCCCCTTCCCGGGGCCTGGCCCGTGACCCCGCCCCCGTAGCGGCGACGTTCGCGCCCCGTCCCCCGCTTCCCCTCCCGTCATGCTCCCTGCGGCGGGAGTTTCGGAGGTTCCTCCCTTCCTCCGCCTGTCCCCAAGTCCGAGCGAGGCGGCCTCGGGAGCCGGGTAAGGCCTTGCCGGCGCGGAGCTTACGGTCGCTGCTCCTTTCCGGGCCGGCTCTCTCCGCAGCGGCTTGCACGGGCCCGTGCCGCCCCTGCGGGGCTGGCTGGGGAGGGCGTTAACGGCTGTCAACGGCTTTCGTGGCGGGAAGCTGGGCCGGGGCCCGCTGCCGCCTCAGAACTTCGGGCGCTGGGACCGCCATGGAAGCCGCACGGCGCGGGGAAGGGAGCGGTGAGGCCCAGCCGAGCTGACGGGGCTGCGCGGGTGCGGTGCTGCAGAGCCTCAGCTGCCCGACCGGGAGACTGAGCCAGGCGAGCGGCGATCGTCTCGTACCCGAAAGCTGAGTGAAACTTGTTGAGGTGGATGCGGTTCTCTCTGGGTCCCCAGGGTCCTGTTTGGGGGAGGGAGGGAGTCTTCTTGGGGGCAAAATAATTGAACTCTTCTTCAGAGAGCTTTCTCCTTTAAGGCGCTTTATAATTTTAACCGAGAATGAATTATATTTATTAATGAAACCTACACCTGAGCAAAGGTTCTTAAATTTAAGAGAATTCAAAGCACCGTTGCTTTCCAGTCTGCTCAGTATATTTGTGGAGCTGACACCTACAATTCAGTCACACCATAGTGTACGTGTGATTTGGTTTCTTTCGGTTTACATTGTGCCGTGCAGCTGTTGATGATCAGGGAACTCATACTTTTTAATATAAACGCTAAAATAAGTTTCTGAAATGTTTCTGTTGCTTAAATATCTCAGTACGAAGTTGTTTAACGTCATTTTAATCTGTGAGATTAAAGCACATACTGACCTCTTATTCTCAAACTAGTCTATGTCAGTACTTTGTAATTTGTAGTTTTTCTTATTCTTAACAATCAGTTCAGCTAGTCCCAAAATGTTTTTTCTGTTTTTCACTTTTGTAGGTGGAAAGTGTCCACATAGGTTAAAATTCCTTCAGAGAACTGATCCTGGCAGAAATGGAGACGCATGCAGTTTTCTTGTAGAAGAATATACATAAAGATAAATAAAGATGTTTCTAGGTGAACAAGAACAATTCATGTCCTACAATGGTGAAGTCCTTATATTTCAGCTGTCAAAAACAAAACATGTGGAGGGAGCAGCTGATAAAGCAATAAACTTACGTGTCAGAAGAATGGCGTTTAACAGAGACACTAATTTGTTTGTTCAAAAGTCTTCTGGAGTATTCAGCATTTGTGCCAGTCACTTCAAAATTGAAATAGTTTGTTGTAGCTGCATAACAGATTCCAGAACAGGGATTATGCTTCCCTGCATTTTGATGAAAAAGAAAAAACGGAACAATATTTTCAAATACCTTTTATTGTTGCTTCACAGCTCAAATCAATTTGAGCAGTCCTTTCATTTTAAATTGGATTATGAGTTGAAAGAAGACATCAGGCTGTTTACTGGCCCTTCAGTCTTGTGGAGGCATGCCAACAAGCTGTTCTACATCTCTTCCAATACCTGCACAGTTTTATGTGCTCCTGTTCAGCTTTCTTCTGTTGTGTGGACAGGTGGAATTGAGAATGAAGGCACTGTCATCTTAGGGATAAGAACCGCTTGCCTGCCAGAGAGTGAAGATGAGGATGAGTTTTCCACTTCAGACAGAGCCATCTGGGGTAGTGAGTTCTTTGGATATGCAGTTGAAAGACAAAAAATGCTAACTGGCACATGCTTTATGCCTCATGCCTACAGCAGAGTGGTATCTTCTGTCTATGTGTGCAAGAATGAGATATTGAAAAACCAGCTCCGAATATCACTTGTCGCCGTAACTGACAAGAATCAGCTTATTTGGTTCCAAGATGGTCTCCCTAAAGGTGTTTGTGACCTTCCTTATGAGAAACCATGTTCAGTAATAACAGCTGTAACCAGTAGCAGTGATTTACTGTTTATTGTGTCATTTGCTTCTGGAAATGTCTGTGTTATACACAGGAGAGACAGCTTACAGGTATTTGTGGCTTTAAACAGCTCTATTTTACTACTCTTTTTTTTGTATATATTGTCTAATTGGAACCTCCTGCAACTGAAAAGCTATATTTTTTTAAGTTCTATAGTGGTTTTCTTTGTTATTGTTGCTTCTGTTAAAATAACCTAACTAAAGTATGAGACTGTTTTGCTTTCGTTACTTGCTTACATATCTGAAAATAAACCCTGGATCCTGTTGTTTAATAATACCTTTTATGAACCTGAGACAAAGCTGCTGTTGCTAATTGAAAACTTTCACAGTATGAGAACTTGAAGTTGTAAGATAGTTATGCATGTGCCTACATAATTTATGTTGAAGTGAAATTGATATCGTTGCTGGTATCGTTGCAAAGCATAAACTTCTCAATGGAATTTAAAAGCCTTTGAGTCTTGCTTCTTAGTAACAAAAAAGTATCATTTAATGGAAATGACAAGAGGTGTTGCTTTTGGTTTCTAAATTCAGGAGACACAAAGTTAACTGCTAGGGTTTTGTAATACTCTGTCAAGAATACCTACATAATACAGAAAATGAAAGTTTGTCTTATTTAGTCATCAGCGTTATTGTACAATTTGTCTTTACCTCTCAAACATATCTAAGTGTGCAATACAACAAAGATATTTCTAAATGTCAAAGGTACGATGTCTTTAACTGATCTGCAAGTGTTACTGGTTCTAAATAAATGTTGAAGCGTTTACATTAATCTGTTTGAGTACACTTAAAAGTTATGTCCTCTGCCGCCTGTGGTCTGGAAAGGCATCTTTAAAGAGAAATGGTAATTTTCCCCAGATTTATATAGGTTCTGAATGGCGGAATGAGAGCTTGAAACTTTTTTAAATAGAGTATTCCACACACCTGAATAGGCTGCCTCTTTACTGAATGCAAGCTTCACCAAAGTGAAATCTCAAAACCAAGGTTTATTCAAATACATGTATTTTTACTTCTTCTACTGTAGGTGGCTTCCAAATGGCAAAAAGTGAAGTCTGTTCTGGTGGATGATTTTATTGGCTCTGGAAGTGAGCAACTGCTCCTGCTTTTTAAGGATGACTCCAACACAGACGTGTTAAGTGCATTCAAAATAACGGATCTTGAAGGGGTTGACTATGCAGTAAGTTCAGTTTGCCTTTTCTTAGCTACTCAGTCTGTGCTTACTAAATTAAGAAAACCTCAACAAATCGTTAAATTATTGGTGCAAAGTGAAATTGGATGTTTTCTGTGAAATGCCCTGAAATTTGAATACAACATTCCCTGCTATAGTCATAAATTATCTGAAGAGATTATTCTACTTACTTGATAGCATCAGCATTCTTTTGGGAAATTAAAATAATGCAGTTGAAAATGCTTCACATATGTAACCGATTTGCTACGATGCTTACCTTTTGTCTAAGAACTCTTAATTAAGGCCATAGTCCTTGTTAATTATCTTCTCATTATTGGGTCTTTCCATTAGGTACTATCAATGTCCAATTGCTTTCAGAAGATAAGATTTTTCTTTTAAAATACATACTGTGATTCTTCTGGTTTCTTTCATTTTCTCCCAGATTTTTAAAATGCTGTGTAATAGTTGGTACCTTACTTTCAGCCTTCTAATTAATTCAGGATTTTGGTTTGGTCTGATTTTTTTTTTTAGAGTGGTATTAATTATAAACATGGTGTTCCTGCTGCAGAAGGATTGCAAGAGAATGGTTTTCTTACTGTTCAAGCCCTTGAAACGAGATTACAGGTTTGTACACAATAGTTCTGCGTCTGTATTTCCTCCAAATTACTTTTCTGTATCATTACATTATCTAAAGGGTGTTAATGATACTGTTTTTATTGGAGAAGTGGTTCAGGGAGAAGACGATATTATTAAGTGTCCATTCTTGAATCAGTGGAAGTCTGTGCTTCAGTTCTCTCAGTTGTTAAAATGCATTCGGGTAATTGGAAGGGTCTCATTCAATTTTAATTAAAATTTTGAGATAATGATGAAGCCATCCCATCAAAGCTTCATAACAGTCATTTTACTCGTAGATGTTTAAATACCAGTTTAATAAAATTAGAATGTAGACTTCTATTGCTCCACATTACGTATTTTGAGATAGTATAATGCTAGGTTCCTAGTGAGTGGTGATGAGTGGCAGTTAATCCCGAAAATAAAGAAGAGTGTTATGGTCTGTTTCTTTGTCCATGGACTTCAGTTAAGTTGGCTTTTACTTTTGCCCGAATTAGTGAACATGGACATTTCACCACCTGTTGATGTTTCTCCTCCTGTTACTAGCAGTTCTATTACCATAATTTTGCAGAGTAGGTAAAGCTAAAATGTATTCTTTTGACTAGCATTATTTATAAAACAAGCTGGGGGGGAACTTGTTGGAGTCCAAGTAATCAGTGAGAATATATAGTTGCCTTTCTTTCTGCCTTCCATCTCTTCTCCCAAGTAGCAAGTGATAGGACAGGAAGAAATGGCCTCAAGTTGCACCAGGGGAGGTTTAGATTGGGTATTAGGAAAAGTTTCTTCACAGAAAGAGTTGTGGGTCGTTGGAACAGGCTGCCCAGGGAACTGTTTGAGTCACAATCCCTGGAGGTGTTTCAAAGATATATAGATGAGGTTCTTAGGGAGATGATTTAGTGACAGAGTTCAGTTATAATTGGACTCAATGATCCTGAGGATCTCTTCCAACCAAAATGACTCTATTATTCTACAGTTGACCAAATATGAAGTTCTTTGTTTGTTGGGGTGGGTTTTTTTTGTGGTTTGGTGGTGGTTGTTGTTGTTGTTTGGTTAAAAAGAGATTTAGGAGATAGCATGAATCTGAAGTTGAGTCAATGATATGAGGCTGTTGTTAATTTGCTAAGACTGCTTTACGTATAAGATAGGAGGTAATTATTCCCTTCATTTCAGAATTAGTAAAAACTTAAGTAGTGTATTGTGGCAGCCTTTAAAAAGAAGCCAATTAACTGACAAAAGTTTAGTACTAAAATAAAAGGAAGACTATGACTCATTAGGAAAAGACTGAAAAAAAGAAAAAACTTTTCTGGTTCTAATTACAAAAGAGATGTCTGAAGAGATATTATACATCTTCCAAAAGATAAAAACTGTGGTTTGGAGGAAACTGGACAGTAGTTTTTCTTCCTTCCTGGAAGGTAAAAAAAAAAAAAGTATGATTAATTCAAGGACCCCTTGAGGTCTCTTCCAACCTTAGATTTTTACAATTCTTCAGTTTGCCTATTGGCTTATGTATTCAGAAGTGCAAGCTTCCTTCTAAATGCTTTTTTTTTTTTTCTTTTTCTGGATTATTTGGGGCAGTCATATATTTTAAAACTGTTTTCTTTGCTACTGCATTCTTTCCCTACCCATTATATTACTTTCCTCCTCTACAAAACAGAAATTAGTTTCAATTTATTTTATTTGTTGTTCCTTCTACTTTAATAATGAAGAGTGTTCACTCTGCTCCAGATGGCTGTATGTTCCAAGGAAACTGTCTTTTGAACTCCGTTCTTTTAATACACCAACTGCCTTTCAGCTGTACAGCTCTGTGAATCTGTGTTAAGATCAAATGAATAGTCTATCTTGCACATTTTACTGGTTCTGCTGGAAACAAGCTGTCTTGATATTTCATGTGTCATCTGCTGAGAAAGGTCTTCTTACAGACCCAGAATCCTTCATAAGACCTGTTTTTTAATTTATTCATTTATTTTAAGATCTTTCAGATCTCTTACTTTCAAAGCTACATGCCAGCACAAGCATTTTAAGCAAGTTGAAAATCCTCCTATGTTTTAATGCTGAAAAATCTTTGAAATAGTCATGCTGATGAATTTGGAAGTAGGTGCAGAGACCTCTTTTTAATCTTACTGTTGCATCCTTGTTGAGATCTCCGTTACTCTATGTTTGCCTGAGCAGTGAAGTACTCTTGCTGGTTTTTATCATCTGATGTATAATCACATTTCAAGGATGATTGTTTTGATGTTGTAGTGCATGGATCCTGCGTAGCTTGGGAATTTCCAGAGGTTAGTTAGCCTTGAAGTGGTGCCTCTTGGTATTTATCATCAAAATTCAGGTCTTCTAGAAATTTGCAATCAAGTCCCGTTTCGACAGTCTGTGTGGAATCTTGTCTTTTAGGGCAAAATGAAATAGCAGGTGCAGACCTTTTTAATACCTTTGTTGCTTATTTCATATCTGTGTAGCTGTTTTCTAGCCATGTGAGAACTTTGGCAGGGCTGAATTATGGGCCATTGCAAATAAGTAGGCTGCATTTAAGTCACATGCTGTAATATGTGTAAGTTGCATTTTGCAGGCAGTGAAATTGAAAGATATATCAGTCTGCATTTTTGGACTGTTCTATGTTTATCTTGTATACAATGCTTTGGGCCTGAATGCAGACTTTTCTCTGAAGATTTTTTTTTTTTTTCTTTAATGCTTGTTTTAGTATCTTCAGAAGACTTCCCTTGGCACAGTACTGCAGTTACATTACAACAGCTGAGGTTACACAGTTACTTATGGTTTTAGTTGGCTGTTATGACAAAAATACCATGAGTCCGAAGTGTCTTTTTATGTCCACTGGCCTGTTCTGCCTCCCAATTGAACAGTTTTGTAAGGATTATAATGCCAAATTCTTTTACCTATAATTAACTTGTTTCCTTTGATTTGGTGTGCCTGTTTTGGGGCAGGTATTTTTTTTAATCCTTATTGACGATTTATTGAAATACTGCAACCTCTAATTGTTTTGTTCTCGTTGTGATTATGCTGATTTGGTGCTGGGTATAAGGCTATTTAAGAAATGCTGTATATATATGACTTTTATAACTATTTTAGTTTAAGTATTTATTTTTCTGTCTGTTGCTGTAGATTGGCCCATTTTCTTTTTAATGTTTTTTTCATAGGGGATTTTTAGTCCCTCAAAAACCATAGAATCAATTATTTACCATATGAGCTTCAGCCTACAGATCTCTGAATTATGTTTTCCTCTGGCTTTTTTGTCTACTTTTTCCATTTTACTTTTGCTTTTTCTAGTATTTTTTAGTCTTATCAATGAAGATCTTCCTTTCCATTTTCTTGCCTTTGTAGAAGTGCCACAGTTCTTGGCTCAGCAGTTTCAGAACTGTATGTGTGGGTATTAATGTATTTATTTATGAATACTGCAACTTTAATTGCAATGCGCCAAGGCACTTGGCTGTTCTACTTACTTCTAAGCCTCTGCCTTAATTTGCTTTGCTTTTGACAGCAATTCATCTGTTCATGCTGGATTTACTCACAGCTGTATTGTATTTGGCTCAGGACTGCCTTGTTTTTATGCTGATGTTTAATTTCTATTTTAAGGGGATCTAGTTTTATTTTCTTAGTTTCATGGTGCAAAGATTGTGACTTCTGCTGATGCTTGTTGTGCATCCTTTCTGCCATGTGCCAAAATGTGCTGTGCATGTCACTTATTCCAGAGAGAGCTGATGGGGAGGCTCTACCCAGTCTTGGGTTTGCCGTTTGAGGTCTCTTCCTTGTGTTGCTCTTTTGGGGAAAAAGGGCTCGTAAAAGCCAGATCCCTGAGAAAGCACGGATCGGTGAGTCTTTGGCCATTTTGGCTGCTTCTCAGTCTGTGCTTTCTGTTTCTCAGTTGTTTATTCAGGAGTTGCTCACCAGTGGGAATATATGATAGTCTCATATTCTGATGACCTTAATTAGGAAGGTAGTGTAGAATCATCTTTGTTCTTAACTCTCCTTTTTCTTCTCCTGACCCAAGTCTGGCACTGGATTATTGCTTGGAAACTGGTACTTATGATGCATGGTTTGATAGATGGCAAAGAAACTTTTTTACAGAACTTATCATAATGAGTGCTACTTGCTCAAAAAGCCTTTTGCCATTGAAGCTTGAGCAGATGGCATCACTTTGCTTAAATTAGGTGCTTATTATTCAGGCTTCTTTATTGGTTATGATTGATCCTGATCTGTTCTTTGCGTTTGTTTTTTGTTTGGTTTTTTTTTGGGTTTTGTTTGGGTTTTTTTGTGGTTTTGTTTTAGTTTGGTTTTTTGTTTTGTTTTGGGTTTTTTTGGGTTTTTTGTTTTGTTTTGTTTTGTGTGTTTGCTTTTTTTTTTTGGTGGGGAGGGTAGTTTGTTTTGCATTCCAGTGGCGGAGTTCGTTCTCTCCTTGGCAGCACTGGACTTCTTTGGAACTTGCTTTCCAGAGAATAGCTTTTGAGGACCTTTCTTAAAGCTGGTACTGGCATGCTCCTTTTTTTTTTTTTTTTTTTTTTTTTTTTTNGACATGTAGCCTGAGTGTATGTCTGTTTGTAAAACTGTCAACTCTTCAATATATTTATGTGACCTATAATTAATACAAAAATTGAGAAGAAATCAAAACTGATAGAAAAGTGAAGTAGGAACAATAATGAAAGGGCTGAATATCTACATAACTTGATAAAGTTTAACTTAGATGTTTATCTTAAAATCTAGATTAAATATTGAGAAGCCAAGATTCTTAGATTCATATTTTGGCAGCAAAGTAGCTTGACTTGAACACTTTTTTTTTTTAGAAACATTACCTGAGGAATGCTAGCATCTTGACTTGTGATGCTTGCATAAAAATGGAAACCTAAGCTGATATCTTGGTAGCTTCAATATCAGTTCTTATTTGCAGTAGACTTAAGTGTAGTCTAATGATCATTTTTATCTTTTACAGGCTGGTTGGAAATGTGTTCGAGAGCTACAGCAGAATTTACGACTTAAAAAGAAGGTTATTCTCAAATCTTGCCAAGCATTAATAGATCTTGTTGAAGGAAGAACCCATATTCTACCACCTGCAAAAAAGGTAAAATGCAGAAAATAATAGAGATCACTGCTAAATTCTGCTGAGCCATTTATAGAGGGTGCTTCCCTCAACCACTTGTTACTTTCACCGTCAGGGTTTGCCACTATCAAAACTCACTTATCTGCTTTTTAAGTCTGATTCATTACCTTAACCTGTCAATATATGTAGCTAAGACTAAATTTAGTTTTCTACTTGAAACTGAGTTGCACAATGCCTCCTATCAACTGAGTTCTATGGAGGAGTAACTTCTAACAAAGAGTTAGTGACAAACAGTAGGAGAGTGCACAGTCTTAATTGGCACAGTTGCCTAGATATTGAATATCTCTCTATGATCTAACATGTTACAAAAAATGAGCTGTCGTAGATCTATGTAAGAAAAAATGATTTTATAATGGGGCAGAGTGAACTGTGGGCTGAAAAGGTGATGGAGGTTGAGAAAATGTTATCTTAATATGTTGCTCAAAATAAACACCCTAATTTACTTGGAGTTGATGTCTTTTTAAATTAATGTGGTTCCTTTCAAGTCAACCAGGTTTAGACAACAAAATTTTGAGCAATTAATGCAGTAATATAAAACAAATTCTACTACCTTAAATCTTCTTTGGACAATTAATTGTATGACCGTTCAAGATGTATACATGTGTTGTTTACCAAGAGAGAATAAGTTGTGCTTTTTCTGATAGCATGTTTTAAGAAAATGCAATTCTATCTCATGAATCTATTATAGAGAATAAACTAATTTATATAAATTTCATTTTATGTATCTTAAAAAAACTTCCAGCAATAATTTGTGGTAAAACATGAAGTAATGTAATATAAAAAGAACTAATAACTCCATTTAATTTATCTAAAAAACATTTTTCTGTAAGGAAGGTCTTGTCTCTCTCTGGGATGATGTAGAAAATCCTCCTCATTCTCTTAGTAAAGAAGCATCATTGGCATCTAATGTCCCAGAGCACTTCGTAGAGAAATTGTGGCAGCGTGTGGTGGATGACAGCTTGGTAGTTGGAGTAAAACTAATCGAATCATTTTACGTGTAAGTATATACATTTATCTAATAATTTCATTGGATAGTTTTATAGAAACTGAATTTGCATGTTAAGCTCTACAGTAGCTAGAGCAGAGTTTTGAGCTTTCGACTTTCTAATTTTGAACATCTCTATATAAAGTGTTTCAAGTGTGTGTCTTGTCAGTATTGTTGCTGCTACGTGTCTGTCTCTAGCACTATACAAAAAACTACATTGTACAGCCAAAAATCAGTGGTGTCAGTATAACCACATCATTACTGGAGGCTTTTTACAATGGAGTTTTCTTTGACGAAGATTATGGTTCTTTTTTTTTTTTTTTAATAGTCTGTGTTGACATAGCTATTGTGACATCAGCATGTGGTGTAGATGAGGTTCTGTCTTAGCTACACAGTTCCTGATGCCTTACTCTTGACGTCTTGCCATTCATAAAGATTGATTTGCTTAAATAAGCATTGCAGAAGAAAATATTTAAAATTCTCTGATCAGCTTAATAAATATTCAGCTTTTGAATTGAACTATACTATGGTCAGATATCCAGTCAAATAAGATACTTACTAACCTTATGTATTGTGTAAATTATTTATTATTATTATTATTGTTGTTGTTGTTATTTATATAGATATATATAATTATGAATTTATATATTATTGGTTTATATATTATTATTATTAAACAATTGGCCATACAGTACTTAAATCTTTAAAATTATTTGCTTATTCTTATTGTCTTTAAAATGGTTTGTTTATTCTGTTCATTTGAATTTCTTAATTCTAGTTGTAAGTACCACTTATGTCATTTTGCCCTTACAGAGTGGGAGCTGATTTGGAACACAGTTTAAAAATACAGGATTACATGAAGCATAAATTTACCATGTGCATTGTGTAATGTAAACTTTAGTGGTGTCAGAACTTACCTTTTGACCTATAGTCCCACAAGCAGTGTAGCTGAGACTGTATTAGGGTAAGCTTAAAGACTACTGATGCCACTGAAAATCATTCAAGTGGCTGTGAGGGACCTGACCTGTTGTGCCCTTTGGCCATTCTGTTGGAGCTGTGGATATACTATTTCTCAACTGCCAGATTGCTATAACTTTACAATAAGGTTGACCTCATCTTTCTGACAGCCTCTCTTAAGAGCTACTGACGCAAGAGATGGTTTTTGCCTTTTCAGGGTTTATTCTTTTAGTTTTGATGCTGATGACTTTGTTTTAGAAATTAAATACCTAATTCCTGTATAGCTTCAGAAATCCTCAGGAGATTTGGAACAATTTTTTAAAAAAATAAGCAGCAATATTGCCCTCTCCAATTTTTACAGTTGAAAAAACATCTGTGTAGATGAAGTAATTTGTCAAATGTTGCCTGGTAGACTAACAGCAGAACCTAGGGCTTCTGGGGTCCAGTTCAGTACGATATAAAATGACCTGGCCTTTGCGGGTAAAGGGCTTGCTTTCTCTTCACCCTCAACACTGTAGGTCTTTATTGATTATTTTTGTGCTTCCTACTAATGCAAGATTGCAGTGATGGTTTGGACTGCATTGTGAAGTGGTGATACTTCTTTACAAAGAAAATTAGACATTCATGAAACTTTCAGATATCAGTGGCATCTTGAGACTGAATTGATTGACAGAATAAAATATTCATTAAGAGGGGGTCTGAAACAGTAATACTAATATTAGGATTTCATTGAAATAACCCTGTGTTGAATAAGTAAAGTACTTCATACATTTCAGGAAATTACTGCATTTAGGGTAATAGTATTTTAAACCTTTTATTTTACTCGCTACATTCAATTTTGTTTGAATATCTATAAAACAACATAGAACATCAGAAAGAGGACAGAATTGATACTTTCTGGACTGTTTTATTAAAAGAAAGTTAAGTCTTTAAAGTAAATCATAAATGTCATAGAGTACCTGCGTGGGTTATGTGGAATTTTCAACATTTTCTGGGTGAATTAGACATCCAAATTCTTTCAGTTGAAATAAGGCACCTAATTCCTAGAACCTCTTAGAAAATTCAGTCCACATTTTGAATATCTTAATACTAAGCTTCAATGAAATAATCATTTGAAGGGCTCATACTCTTTGCACAGTCTATGACTTAACCTGGAATGATATTGGAATCTGTGGTCTTCTTAAATGTCTTTACGTATCTGCAAAGTTCTGCTTCTTTGTCAGAAGGCAAAATACAAACTGGGAGTACAGTCATCTTGTATGAATTTTCACAGGTCACTGAGTGATGTCAGCTTATCTTTAGTGCTGGATCGAGACTTCTCTTCGATTTCTCCAATTATTGAGTGTCGGAATAAAATAATGAAGCTGAACAAAGCCTTCTCGGCATTGTCTGTCTCCTCGTGCCAAATTGAGCCCCCTCCAAAAAAGATGAAATTGGACTTGCATAGCAAGAATGATCTGAAAAAAGAGTGTCCTAGGAGTTGTTCAGGGGTTCATCTGGATGGAGCAAAGACAGTCATTGCTGTTACCAGCCTTTCACCATTGTTGGCATTTCATCGTGTGTGTTGCATAGTTCTTCTACATGCAAAGAAACAAAAACGTCAGAATGATCATTTACAGGAGCGCAAAAAGATCACCGTACTCTGTGGGAAAATTTTCTTAAGTCTGGAAGATATTTCAAATGGAAAATATTCAGTAAAGATGCTAAGGGATAATAGTTATTGTACAGGTAAATGGGCTGATACAATTTGGATTAATAAATATATGATTGATTCTCACATTTACTCTAGGTGATGCCGAGCTAAGTTTTCAAAGTGTAATCATACCCATCTTTTTGAACATGAACTGCTTAGACCTATTATGAAATAAAAATGGAGCGTTTTTTAAAATGGAAAAAAATGTTAAGTTGTTGTAAGGTTTTGTTAATTTTGAAGATAAGTCTGAGTACAGTATGCTGAATCCTGCAATTTTTCTGTAAGAAAGATATTTACTATTAATTAGATACTTTTTTTTTTTCTTCTGACATAGTATTACCTCTTAAATAATACCAAAGTAATCGAAGCTTTACCTCATCTACACATCTATTAAGGTCATTTATTTTCCTTTTAATATTCTTGATTGAATTGATTTTGAAGTGGGCTTCTGCTTATGTAGCAAAATGTCCCATTGATTGTTTGCAATTAATTTTAATCTATTTCTTCCTTTACTACTGTATCATTGGCGAAAGCCACCATGTCATCTTGCTATCACAGGAGACTAATAGTCTTCTTTTGGCAAGGTGATGTTTAGAGCTTTCATTCTATAAGTGGAGCTCTGTTAATCAGCTATTTTGCTTCACATAAGTAGATTCAAGAATTTTTCACTTTTTACTATATCTTCTTGCAGGTTCCATGGAAGATATCCTTTCTGTCCTTGCAGTATCCATCAGATTCTGCTTTCAGATTGTGTCTTCTGACTGCACATTGACTCCAGTAAATTCATGGTTACTGGGAGAAATGGAGTGCACACCATTTAAGGAATGCCATGACAATATGTTCTGTCATAAAGCAGGAAACGTGTATGGTACAGTTTTTAACTGGACCCTGAAAAATCCATTTGAAGGAGTTCTGACATTGTTTTGCAGGTAAATTTGCTCAGAAATTGTGGAGTATATACATCTTGCTTACACATTTTTTTTTAATCTTTATGCTATTTCTTACTGGTACCATAAACAACAGCAAAGTCACAACCACTATGATTCCAATACAATGAGATGATAACCCCCAGCAATGACAGAATTATTTTCAAATTAGAATTATGGCAGAACCTCAACTACATTGTTTAATTTTCTCTATGCTAGAACACTGAGTTACAAATAAGTGTAGTCTCCATTAATATCTGCTTCGTACTATTTCTGTTATTAATTTCACTGCATTGTAATTTTATATTCATTTTTCTACATTATTCGTAGTATAATGTAGATTTTTTTTTTTTTCAACA
>VWYH01006000.1:255469-275653 GCA_013399365.1 Pampusana beccarii
AAAAAAAAAAAAAAAGCGGGGGCCGGGGGGGAGAAAAAGTTGACTTGTTTAGGAAACCAATCAGAAAATTTTAAGCCTCAAGACTTTCAGTTCCTTGTGAAAAGATTGCTTGATGCTATTCCATTTTTGGTCCAATTTTGCATTAATAGTGAGCTACATGTTTATGGTTGTATGCTTGTTTATGATTGTATTTTCCATATCTTTTTTTCCCATCTTTGTATTGATATTTATCCAATTAGGATATTTCTGTGACAGGTAGGAGCTACAGACCATTCTTTTTCTTAGCCTTTCAGAATCAAAATAAGCTGTATGTGTTATAAGTAGTGGAATTTAAGATAATTAAATTGAAAGAGAAGTGCTTCAAGGAAAAATATATTTCTGATCTGTGCAAGAAAATTAGCTACTTAAGGATGCTTGTGGGGTTTTTGGATTGGCTTTTGTTTGGGTTTGGTGTGAGGGTTTATTTTCCCTGAGGTTTTTTTGTTTTTGTTTTTTGAATCAGAAGGCATCTTCTGAGGAGTTTATCTGGCAAAACACTAGAAATAAGATTTTGGACAAACTCTACATTCCTCTTGAGATGAAGATTGTGTCAGTGTGTCATATATGCTACACTGGTGTCCAGGGCAGTAGGTTCCCTGATGATTGCCAGCACTATTTTATCTTGATTTCTTAACAATTTTGAATGTCTGTTTTTGGGGTGTTTTTTTGTTGTTTGTTTGGGTTTGTTTTGTTTTTTGTTTTTAGTGGAACTTTCCCCCACCAGTGACTGTTTAAAAAAGACAAGCTGTGGGCCACTTAATAGCCTGCTGTACATACATATTAATAGTGACAACTGATGAATATAAGTGAATTTTTTTCAGTTCCTAAATGTAGACCTGACAACACATTTCCATTGTGCTATTAAATCAAGACAATTAAATTAAACAGTATTCCCTGAAAATAAGCAGTTTCAGAACAATTACAGTGTATTGCTTCTTAAACAAACAAGTGATGCACATGTAAACCTATTCACGGACATATATTTTCACATAGAATATTTATATTGCTGAAGCTTGTGTAGTGTCAGTTCTTTTGAAGTACAGTGGCTGGTGTGCACACAATTAGAAAGCCCTTGCTTACTCTTCTATATACAGTATGTATAATAGTTAAAACAATTATCAGCATAAGTTTTGCTTTGTTTTATTTTCCACTACAGAATTTTGAAGATAAAATGTAGCTTAAATAATAATAATCTTATTTTACAGAAATCTGACTGTCTTGTTCCAGTGCCTTCACAGCCTTACTAGAGTTCTCCCGCCAAGTTGTGATGTAAAACTCCTGCGATCTGGAAGCAAAGGTGTGCTTACTGAACAGTTAGCACTGACTTTGGAAAAAGAAATGCTCACCTTGAGGAGTTCTTTCTTCTCAAAAGAAAGTAAAGCTGAAAACAGTTTCACATGGAGGAACGAGCCTGGCAAGAAAATCAGTGATGCTCCTGTGGCTTCTCTACTGGACAGTGAGGAGGGAGTTCAGCAATTCAGAAAGAAGCTTCAGAAAGAACGGGAAGAGAGTGTGCTAAGTATGAATCAAACAATGAATGGTGCCATTTACCAGCAAATTGCTTTGAAAATAGCAGAAGCTCAGCTCAGTTCAGATATGATTGTTTGGAGACTGATCAAGTCCTAGAGACTATTAACTGAACTTATCTTGAATAAACTTTTATTAAAATTATACTAGTAAATAATATTTATATTTTCATGGGTATATATATTACTTTTTATTCTATAGCTCAGTTATTTCTACAGATAAATACTGGTACTTTGGTTGATGACTTGTAGCTGGTTTGGCAAGAAATTAATATTAAAGATAGCTGAGTCATTGGTTTGTTACAGATTTTGAAAATAACATTTTAAGTTATTTTTTTGTAAGTCCTGTTCCAAATTCATAATTCTTGAATTATAAATGAACTGTATTAGAAATAGTCCTGTTAAACTTGAAAGGTGATTGTTTACACAGGTAGAACTTAAGCTTTTTTGTGGAGATCTTAAGACAGCTATGGAAAGCATTTAAGTTAAGCAACCAATTTTAATTCATAATTTGAGTATGGGGTTTGACAAATTCAAAGAAGAGCCAGCTTATCTTCAAGATATATGAAGCCTTTTAAATAACTTCTAATGATACCACTTGAGGAAGAAAACTCTGATTGTACCTTGTAGCCCTCGGATCTGAGAGATTTTGGAGTATTTATTGGAGCTGGAGAACCAGCTTAGAAAATTTCAAGAACTCATGTAAATTCTCTCTGTAATAAAATGCCTTCAGGTCTGAGAGATCTGTTCCCACCCAGAATCTAGTGGTAGAGCTAATCTCATTGCTAAATCTTGGAGGAAACTGTCCTTCCTTGGATTTTAGCCTAGCTTCAATGTCAGAAGATTTGTTTGCATGTTCCCTGAGTTCCATAAATGATTGTCTGCTGATACTGGCTGCTCCATGGTTTGGGCCTACCTCAAGTATTTTAAATGGTGGGCAATTCTTTGCTTCTTATTTTTTCCCTTCTCTGGTTCGAACAAGATACCGCCTATGCATCCAAGAAGACAAGTGCCTATGATCTTGCAGGTACTACTTGCAGAGGCAGTTACTTTTTAATCATTTTTTCCACCATTTTTCAGCTTTGTGAATGGCAGAAAGCTTAGAAAATCCCAAATTGCAATATTTTGCTTCCTTTTGTCTTGGCTTTATGTAGCAAAACATTCCTAGTGTTTGTCACCATTTTTCTAATGTTGTCAAAATTTCTCTTTTCAGTTTTCCTGTAAACAAATTTTAATAGTTAACATCTGCAGCATGTACTCTGACAATAAAAGTTCAACAGGAAGAATGGAAAACATTTCTTGACTCAACACTGACATTTCAGAATAATTCTATATTTCTTTTTCATCAGAAAGTTCAACTTCAGTATGTATGTCCTCCAGAAGCATTAGTTGTGATGCTTTCAGTCCGAGGCATCTTCTCATAATGGCAACAGGACTAAACCAATGCACGTCTAAAGGCAAAACACTATCTGGAAAAAACAGTAAATGAGAAAACACTGTGCTTTATAAGTTCAACCCAGTTTAGTGACCTAGTCTCACTTTTGAGATACTCCGAGTATTAAATGTCTGCTTTTTGGCTATGTAGAAGGGAATTTGGCATTAAGATGTCAAGAGTGCCTTATGAAATTGTCATTTCAAACTCAATATTTACTGGATGAGAAAGAATTGTTAAAAAAAAGCTTTATTTGTTAAGCTGCAGTTCTGTTCAGCCCATGGTCAAAGCTTAAGACCTCATTGTCAAGGCTTGGAGAGCTGTTGTCACAGGAATTTCCAGAAGAAAGTTCCTGATTATAAACACTTAAATGAAGCAAAAAATCTCAAAGTGCAATCCTGTGGCTTGCAGCTAAGGGCAAGACCTTGATAAACCAGCTGAGCAGAAACTTTCAGAGCAACAAAGCCACTATTCAGCTCAGGGCACTTGGAAGGATTTTATGCAAAGCAGTGTAAACAGTCCAGCAGTTTATTTTTATTAGCACTACTGTAGCAGCTTGATATCATCATGTAATTAACCATCATGTGTCTGTCTGTCTTTAAAGAGAAACTTCCACTTGTGTTCTCGCCCCTTTGTAGAACTATTAGAGTGGGACAAATGAAGAGAAGCTACTGAGAATAAATGAAGAGATACTACTGAGAACAAGAGTTGCCAGTTTCTAATTCCATAGAGTTGTTACTAATTGCTTATAAGAAGCAAGGAGTAAAATCACGGAAGTGTGAAAGTGAAGTTATTAGAGTAGAATAATAACACATCCAACAACATGTTCCTACTAAGGTGTTTTTCCAGAGGCATGAATGCTTAGCTGGTGTATCATCAGGTGATCTCATTAAAAGCTTTCCTAACAGCTCTAAGATTCCTGGGATTAGTTCTCCAACTGACGAGTAATGCGTAATGACATGGCACAACTTTCAGTGGTTGTGATGCAATTGGTAGGTCTCTTGCATATGCATGAGACATACTTTTATGTGCGCAACACGTTCACTTACCTGGAAGTACTTGAAAGCTTTCTGCTGATAGGGGTTTTTTCTGACCAGGAATCGTGGAAAAATGGAGTGAGTTTGAGCGAAGGTTGAGACTTTCTGGAATCTTATCATGTGGCAGCAACAGGAATTCTGTTTGGATATATGTGCTTTCCTAAACTCTCCTTTCAGATGTATAAGCAACTAGAGGTGTTAACCTTCAGTTTATTTGGTCGATCGTGATGATTAATCTCAGCACATGCTGGTGTTCGAATGGAGAGTCCAAATTGCATGGACTAGGAAAACTGGTTAGGCTGCTTCTCTGTGTTTCTGTTTTGAGCAGTTTGAGTCCCATTTTCTGGAATTTCAAGTAAGTCTCAGAAGTCTGTTCTTGCATAGAGTTCTGCAAGTACTTTTTTTTGGGCGAATCATTTGAGAAATGAAATTGGTTAGTGGCCGCAGCAGTCCTAGTTACTGGGGGTTGGTATTACCAAGAAATAACTCCTAAAATAGTTGGATGCTTGATTCTGTCAGTTCCCTTTTCCATGATAGCAGATCAAGTTGGGAGACACACAGATTGCAGTGAACAGAAGGCTTTTTGTTAATAAAGCTGTTAATAATAGCAGATAACCATTCACGCAACACGTTCACTTACTTGCATGCTCATAATAACTCTGAGGAGCAATAACTGGGAGGCTAATCCCAACTCCTGAAACTTGTGGCTCCTAGGTAGGTAGTTTAGAAAGTCCCTCGAAGAACCCTTTGCTTTTATCAGGTGTGTCTATGTAATTGTGTAGTTTGTTTGTGTATAATAACTGCTACCTGCTAGTACATGATCCAAGTTATGCAACCAACAGTTGATACTAGTGTGGGTAGTGACTTTGTGCACACTCAGCAGGCTCTTGCTGTTCTGTGTTTATCAGTTCTGGTGGGCTTAATACCACAACTGGTCTCCTGGGAGACTTTCACATGCTGCTTCTCAGCATGTAATGTTGTTCTCAGCATGTAATCTTTGGCTCCTCAGCTTGCAGATTGCTGGTAACCATTCCCCCATACAGAGCCACAGAACTCCTTCACACAAACTCGCATAGAAGGTGTGCCAAGGTAGTAAAACTATGTGCAGAGACAGCTTGTCTTGACTTCAAAGAGTCAAGAAAACATAGTTTTGATTTCTGAAAAACAGCAGATGTCGGTGGTTTCTGGCAGTTATCTCTAAGAATGGTTCCAGTTCTCTGGCCAGGGCAGTGATCACTGTGTGGATGTGTACCTTGCAATGGCCGTCGCCACATGTTTCAAAAGGGGAGTCTGGCATAGGAATCCTGAGCTAAATGCACTGTTGTGCCTGTCTTAGCACTTTTAAAGTCAGCATGATTTAAGGCCCTAAGAGGGATTGTGTGTCAAAGAACTCTGGTTTTCTAGCCAAGTCGGTATAATAAATGAAATTACTTATTATAGTGATTTTCTCTGTCATTCTCAGGCAGGAGAAACCTGTCTGATCTAGAGCAGTTTCTGTTGGATAGTAATATTTCCCTTTTAAGTTAGTGTGTGTGTGTGTATGTATATATTTTAGATCAACTAGCAGGCTGCTGTGTTGTTTATGGTAATGAGAGTGAAGCCTCAGCTACTAATTTTTGTTTTCCCACAGCTTTTGACAATCTGGGAACTGTGACAGTCTTATGACTGCTCTCTTCTGAATCATGCTGACTCTGCTAAGATAAAGTAATACTGCCAGCATGTTTATCCATGACTGAGTTATTCATTAGAGACTATTAACAAAGATTATATAGGGTCAGCAATCCAAGTAGTGGTAGTTTTCTTTCCCTCCCTTCTCTACTTCCCTGGGTGAGATGAAGTTTTAAACAAGTGGAAGGTAAGTGTCGATGCAAGGATTAGGTACATAGGTGTAATGATGTGGGTTTGAAAATTTTTAGTTTCTTTTGTGTTTTGTTTTGTTTTTCTCCAGTACTTTCTTCTCTGCACTCTAAGCATGTCACTGGCTCGGAACAAGGTGATCATCTTGATCAGTATATAGTCAGAGTTTCCAGCCAAGAGAAGAGCTCTACCAAATCCTTCCAGGGAAAGGCAGAAGAGTAGGAGGTTTATTACTGCTCTTTAGTCATATTAATTGTTGCTTTAAACAGGTGATACTACTTTGGTCTTTTCTGTGACCTCAGGTTTCTGGTATGTGGCAGCCTTACCCCTTCAATGCATCAAGAAACTCATAATTCGTAGGTGCAAGACAGCAGCTGCATGTTTATAAACCACTTGGTTAGAGCAAAGACTGCCAAAGCATCAGGTCTGTATCAGTCCGGTTCCTGCCTGAAGTCCTACATTCACAAAACCCTGTTGCTTAACTGGTATTTAGGTCAGATCCACAGGTCAATAAAGCAGTCTCAGGTTAACTAATCCTCCTTATTGTCTAAATGGAGAGGTGGTGAATCATTTTCCCAGCTGTGATCCTTACTTGCGCAGAGAGGTATAAAGGTGAGTACTTTGTCATGAGTCCTTCCAAACAGCGTGTGCTGTCTCTGTGCCTGCCCCTTGCCTCTCCACACAGCTCCAGTTTCGGTTTTGAAGTGAACATGTGATGTCTTCTTTTGTAATCCTGCCTTTGAAATGTTCTGGAGCGTGAGGGGAAAAGCGGAAGCTGCCAAAAACTCCCAAAATTCGTGGTTAGTGGGAGTCTGCTCTTTTGGTACAGTCTGTACTACTCCCTCCACATAGGCTCTACCAGCCTTGTATTTGGAGACCCTTCACGCTTCCCTCCGCCTCCCGCCCCAGTGATCAAACACTGAAGACCAAAAAGACAATCACTTCTGAAATGCAAAAAATAAATTTGCCTCGCTTTATCATGTAGGAAACAGGCATATTTTCTAAGGGATTTAACTGCTAAATCAGATAATCTGCAGATAAAAGTCAGGTTCTTGGTGCAAAGGGCACCTTGATGAAGCTTTCAAGTGTCTGAGGCACTCAAGCAAGTAATTATGCAACACAGAAAAAAACATTCCCTCTCCATACCCCTGCCCCCGCCCCAGCTGAGCATTCCATGCCTGTTTATGATTTGCTGTTGGATTTTTTTTTTTTTTAAGATTTCTGCAATTAAGGCTCATTCTTAATTCAACTCTACTTATTTGCAGTGGGATTTTAATGCTGCCTACATTTTAAACCTTTAATTTTGCCTCTTTTCAACCTAATTTAAAGAAAATTCAGCACTCATTGGATATCTTAGTGTACTACTACAATTTTTAATCTATATTTGGATGTGAAGTTTTAAAACATAAGCTTTGTAGAAATCCAGAGAGGTGTGAATTTCTGAGGGTTTTGGCAAGGATATCTCCTTGGTTTTTGTTTGTTTGTATTCCAAAATAGCATGAAATTTCTTAATGATCGAATCATTCAGGTGTCTCCAAATGCAGATAACAGGTACCAGCTTCTTTATCACCTCAAATCAGTTGCACAAGATAGTTACATCGGAGAAATCAGAGAAAATCATGTAACATTGTGGGTGTGTATATTTTTCAACACAACTGTAAGAAGAAATGACACGAGACAGACCAGTTCAGCACTCTTCCCTGTTTGTCAGCTTTTTTGTTGTTGTTGTTTGTCAGCATAGTCTAAAATAGCCACTGGGAGCAGCTCTTGGATTTGAAGATCCCATAAAATTTCTTGCAACACGCAGCGTGGGTGTGGATTAACATTTGTGATCACGTTCGTTAGATTATAAAGTCTCGCCCATGCAGGACAGTCAGTGCAGTGGTCATGCTGTATGCAAGAGCGGTGTTGTCTTTCAACATCCCATCCAAAGGCTGTCTGTGAATTAATGACAGGAGGATGAATACAACAACCATCCTATGAATAACAATAATTGCGTTCTCAGCAGGAACAGAGCTGAAATTACAGGTTCCAGCAGGGGATAATCACCAATCACCTAATGCTGATTTCTTTCACTGGGATTGTTTTTCCCTAATGATGTCCCTTACTTTCTCAAAGTACGTGATTTACATTTAGTTAGTCAAACACAGCATTTTAGTTGTGATTATTTAACTAAAATGTTCAAATTTATAATTTCAGTTTTCTCCATGTGGTTACAAGTCACTGCAGCACATTTTACCTGCCACTTGGCCAAAGGAGTGCCTCTGTAAATGCAGAAATGATAAAAACTATATTCATCTCACTGCAAAATTAAGTTAACTATTCCAATGCAAACTATCTCAGTAGTGCACACCACATTCTCAATAAATGTGAGGGGGTTTTTTTATCTGGAGTGTAGCTTTTAGTAATCTTATGGAAAGAATATAGCAGTTTTAATCTTTTCAAAGTAGCTTACTTTCAAAAATGTGCTTTGAATGCATATAATATTGCTTGATGACTGATACATTTCACCCAGGGTCTGTGAAAAACATGATACTTTATTACTGGGGTGTTTTACTTCAGAAATAAATTGCTAATTTAAAACCTTTTCCCTTTTTTTTAGAATTGGACAATGAAATGGAGTTGGCAGAAATAAAGATGATGAATAAATGATCCTTACTCATTGCATTTTACCCAAACATGAATATACTGTCTTCTGAAATTATAACTAGGTAATCCACTGAAATAACATAAACTGAATAATCTTCTCTGGAAAAAAAAATACTGAAAAACCTTGGAAAAGGAACAAATCTCTATTTTCCCACCAAAGATACAGGAATTCGTGCAACATGTTGTATTGCAAAAAGAGCACGAAGAACAGAGGAGTCCTGTCGTTTTGAAGTGGAGTCCTTCTACGCTAAGTGCTCTTTCTTACTGGCTGTTGAAAACTCTTGGAGTGAATTAGATTCTTCAAAAATCCACATTAACCTTTTCTAAATTAGTAGCATGTCTGGAGAGTAGCATATTAATAGTATCGGTGATCCAGGATCTGACTGTTTTAAGTGACTGCAGATAGCCTGAGGTTATAGTAATGATTATTTTAACACCATCTAAAATGCATTTTCTTTGAAAAAGTTACTGGAATTCATGGTGTATTATACTGTTCATACACAAGTAAATGGGTTTCACAGACCCAGATTCACAAATAGTCTAGCCCCTTGCCCAGACTTTTATCAGGATTTGGTGTAATTTTTTAGTCGGTACAACTTGGCTGAGTTTCTGAAGGTAAAGGCTGAAAACTAATAGATTATAAGCACAGCAATAGGTTTAGGCTTGCATTTATTTTGCAGCTAGTTGCTCTTTATTTGAGTCTCTGTTTTTACTTATTTTTTTACCTACACTGGCAACAGATGTGATGCTTCAGTTTTCTTTGTAATGGTTTGCAATAAAGGTGGCCAATAATGTTGCCCATATCCAACAAGGTAACAACACAGCTTGTTGGAATCATTGATAATGATATTTCAGGTTGTAAATCTTAATGGCAAACTACACATTTTTGAGGACTGAATGAAAAAATACTAAAATACATGTGCTTTCAATACCAAAGGTGTGCTGGGAAAGAAAACCAGATTTCAGTTATGAACTATAAGAAATCATTGAAGTTGTGTATAATTTCAGGTCAAGGAAATACCATTCCTTTTTCAAGTTGTAGTAGAAATACTATATGGAGTTTTTTTCCTTTTAGGTTCACCTTCTTTTAACACCATAGCAAAGGAATAAAGATATGCTTAGGAGTTCATGTTTCCAACTTTTATAATTAAGTTTTAGAGACACAAAGAGTAACTCAAAAGCTAAATAGTCCTTAATGGTACTCTACTGAACATCTCCAGAAGGAACTATCTAATTATTTTGAGTGAGCCAACCAAACCATAAGGAGTTTTCTGGCCATTGCCCTCCTGCTCGAAAATCCTGCAACTTTCCTGTGACAGGTACTACTAAGTGAAAAAGTGCTATTGGAATAATTAATTTTAAGCTGTTTATCTTATGAGTTTGAAAGATGCAGAACACAAGCATTAGGCCACCGGTGAGCTAGCTGTAGGGTGTTCCGAGGTGATTTGTGAGACAGCAATTTGGGAATCAGCTTGCTTGTTTTGAGGCATTCTCTATATGCTTCTGTGGTCTTGTGTAGATAGTGATGTTAGTACAGAACCTGTTACCTAGCTTAAGAAGCTTCTACAAGATAGCTGATCCTGATAAAATGCTTCAAAGACATCTGTGCTGAACAACATTTTTACCTTATGTAACCTTACTTTGGTGGAAAGAAAAAAAAAGTATATACGTTCCTTAGCTGTTTTCTTATATATTTAAATCAAGTTTATCTTTTGCCTTAGCAGTTTACAAATATTATCTTTATTGCAGGTGATGTTCATTGATTGACCTCACCTTTGTGCGGGAATCCCTTCTCAATCTATTCTGAATCAGATTGTATTTTATCTGAGTGAACTGTGCTGAGCTTCTCCATTTGTAACATGCTGCAGTTACAAAATCGTTTGCAAAATTGTGTTTTCTGAAGAAAAAAAGCAGAATTTAATTTATATATTGTCTTAAAAACAAGACACTATCACTGAGGAAAAAATAGTGAAGTTCATTTGATACCTGAAAATTGAAATATTATTTCCAAAAGAAAAAGTGATTTCAGTATATTATCCGAAGGTGGCAAAGTATGCCCCTTTTCAAATACTCTTGGAAGAAATAAATCTTCCTGCGACATTTTCTTGATTTTTAGCCTCCAGCATGTCTACTGATTAATAATCAATGCTAGACGGAGATGCTGCTTGCTCAAAGTGTGTCTGTCTGCAGTTGGCCTTTGTAGATACATAAAATAGGAGATGGTGCTGTAGGTGAGGTTGTTTGTCTCTATGCATAGTGGATGTCTGTCTGTAGTGGAGGTGGTCAGTGCTGGGCCAGGCTGGAGGAGTGCAGCCCCCAGGACCCACAGCCATGGGGATGGTGCTTGTTCAAGGTTGAGTGTGTGTCACTACTTCTCAGCATGGTTTTTGACCAGCACTCGTCACCCGTGGTCCCAGTGCACAGGTCAGGGGGTGTGAGGGTCAATCCCATGGGTGGTTCAGGTGCAGTTCTGCTGGTCTGGGTGGAAGAGGGCTTACTGGTGCAGAAGGGAGGGGGAGCAGACGTGGGCTTGGTTTGGTTAGAGTCACTGTGTCCCGTATTGTTAGAGGTGGTGTGCTCTTGCGTGACTTGACACCACACACCAAAAGCACTTTCAGTAACTGGCAGACCTCAGGGTGACCTGTTACTGTGGTTCCTGTTTGCTTTGCCCAGTAAGCGTTTTGCAAGCTGCCAGAGGAGCAGGCAGGATGGGTCAGAAAAAAAAAAATATACAAGTGCAATGCTGTCCAGCTGAGATCTCTGCCCCGAGCAAGCCGTGTTTCAAGAGTGCCTCTCTGCCAGGCATGAGCCGGAGGGTGCCACAGGGGCAGGACTGATGACAGCTGAGCGCTCAGTCGCTTCTCTGCACCCTTCCAACCCTGACCTAAAAGGTCAAGGAGATAAAATTCATTATGGAGTGATGGCAGCAGAAATCGGGGCAGAGGGTTCTGCCGGGGGCTTGTTGAACTGGAACTTTGTTAACCTAAGTCTTTTTGCATCCTACCTTCCCTGGGAGAGACTCCCCGTGATTCTGGACTCGGTGGCACTGGGGATGCTCTGCATCCCCTCAGCAGCTGCTGTGGGCTGTGCTGGCCTCAAGTGCCCCATGTCCCCATCCTGCAGGGAGGTGGCTCTTGCTGCAGCTGCAACGTCACAGCTGGAGATAACGCGCTGGGGGACGTGGTGGAAGGAAAAGTGCTCCCGCATGTATAAATAGCTCCGTGTACTGCTAAAGTGACAGCGGCACGGTACTATACTGCTGGTTTATTTATATCTCTGGAAGCGCCGTGAGCTTGCTAACAGAGCATCAGGTTTATGCTGTGAGTTATTTTGATTCTTTTTCCTCTCGACACAACCCGATTCATAAAAATCCTCGTTTTTCTGTATCAGTCTCAGTTTCTTGCCTGCAGTGATAGCTACCAAAAAAAATTTGCCAAATTAACCATCAGATCCTAGTTTAGGAGTACTTTACTGTTAGCCCAGAGCGAAAGCTATGTGTTCATCTGTTTGCACACGCAGAACTGGGATGCACATGCCCGGGTAGCCCTGGCATGGTCGTACTTTTCAGCTGCTGCAGGGCTGGGAATGCCCCAGCTGAGAGACTTTGTGATTCAAACCTGAAGCAAAATCCTTTTTTATGAGGTGGGAGGTTAGATATCACTTTGCAATGCTGAAAAATAAACATCTCCATTTCCAGCTTGAATACAAAGTGCCACCACCTGACTTTCTGTTCCCAGCACTAATTGATTGATCAATCGATTTTTAAATACTCTCCCAGTGGCGTGTCAACACAGGCAGCAGACCAAAGAGCAAACCTGGTGGGAAGGGGCTATTTCTGACGTTGTGGCTGGAGATGATTGGCAGTGTGTGTGTGGTGATTAGGATGCAGGCAAGGAATCATTTGCGGTGAGTGGGTTAATGCATTAGTCTCACGCACCTGTCTCACCTTTAGATGGGCCTCATGTTGCAGTTCTTGCTTTTTGCCAGAGAAAGAGGCCGACATGAGGGAGGTAAAGCAGTAGGTAGCAAACCACTGCATTCTGCAGCTAACTCAAGGATT
The DNA here is from genome assembly GCA_013399365.1 of Pampusana beccarii. NCBI lineage: Eukaryota > Metazoa > Chordata > Aves > Columbiformes > Columbidae > Pampusana > Pampusana beccarii. The sequence goes on from VWYH01006000.1 coordinate 268,070, forward strand.
AGTGTTCATGGCTCTGACTGAATGCTTATGAGCCTTTGGGAAATGGGTGCGATGTTGAAGGGGGCAGAGGAAATAAATGGCTCAATAAAAGGCTTGTGAGCTGAACTTTTTTCTGAGAAACGGCCTCCTCCTCAAATATATAATATGCTCCATTATAACACATGCATTATGGAAATAATATTTCTGATGGAAACCAACAGAGAGGCTGCTATCTTAAAGTGTACTAATAAGTCCTAGTATTGTTCAGGTGAATAAATACGCTGTGACTTACTTCACTTATACCCAGTAGTTCATTTATTTGCTTCAGGTTTTTTTGCAAATATTAGGGAAAAGGACATCTCAACAATCATATGTCTACAGATGACTGCATGGGGAAATAGCTGGTGTGAGCTATGTACTTTTATGTCTTTGCTAGTACTTTGCTGCTCAGCAAAAAATCAAGAGGCTTCCATATTAAAGATGAAGGAGGGACTCGGTGCATTTGTGTGTAGGAAAAATGTTTATTTCCCTCAGTATTTTATTTGCCCAATTTTTTTCTCTACTCTTTCACAATATTATTATAAAATGTGCTTTTTTTTTCATGGTAAGAACTGCCAGGCCTACATTTAAAACACAAAAACTTCCCAGCCTCCAGCACGTGCCCAGGTAGCAAATGTCTAGAAGTCATTCTAGAAACAAAGTTAAGATGACTGTTCGTAATCAGTCTTTCTTCTTTCCAAAGGGCAGAAAAAACATAGTTTTTCTTTGCAAAAGATTTTTTTTCCTCCTTGATTTTGTCTTTTAAATGACAAACGAAACATCGACCTCTTTCTAAATGGTCTTTTTAATCCTTTACTGGAACTGCAGGGCAGCAGCATTAACAGGAGATTTGAAACACGTGTTATCTTCAGCTGAGAGCGAAGCGGTGCCCAAGGCACCTCTTAACACAATGAACTCGTATGTCCGTGCACCACGAGGACTCAGCAACACTCACAGCTCTGTCAGTAGGAAGCAGTGGCTTGTACAACAGAAGGTGGGGGGATAACTTGCTGCCTGGTTGCTTCCTAACTAGTGAGACCTGTTTCACTCTGATCTTGCTGGATCTGGTGAGGCAACTTTTACGCAGCCCTCTGAGCCCAGTGAGGAGCGACCCAGACAGGTGTGTGCACCCACCTGGAAGGAAGAAGATCAGCACAGGAGCAGCAGCCCAGACTGATATGGCCCCTGCAGCTTCCATCTGCATGAGGCCGCCCTGGTGCATGCCCGGGGTGCCCAAAGTCACCTCTGACAAGTCCTTTGTTTGCTTTTCTCTCTTACATGAGCCAAGCGGCAAGCTAAGCAAGGTATCTAGATCCCACCCAACCAACACAGGCTGATGTCTGGGACACAGCCACAAGTCTAATAGCTACTATTCTCTCACAAACAAGCTTAGCCAGAGTGTAGCCTTCACACTGCTCATCATCAAGCACCTTACAGTAATCTTAAAGTATTTTAATGACCTACTTTGTATATTTATTCCAGGATTTGTATGAATCTTTATCTAGCATCCATCCACATTCCCATTTTTGTCACTGAATTGTTTCTTATATTTCATTATTCTGTATAAAATCCCATACTCCATTTCACTGGATGTCCAGAATTAAACTCTTCCAACACAGCCAAATGCCACCTAGTGATTACATCAGGAATTGCACTTAATTGCTTCCACTGCTGTATTGCGTGCAACAAACTTGCTGCTAGAATAATTTTTAAAGACATCTAATTTATCTTTGTGATTAGAGAAGCCTGATATAAAATCTATGCTTACTGTGAGTAAATCAATTTGTTATCTCCTAATTAGAGCACTATACAGTTGAGAAGAATCATTTCATTGTGATGAGATGCATTTTCCCAAATAAAATGTTTCCAACTCGCTTTTAACTATAGTTTATATGCATAATTTATATATTGAGCATTTCCCAAGATAACTCTTGATTGATGCATTGCTGTAGAGAGGATGCAGAGCCAGCTGGGTAGTGTGGGATGTCTGGTTTACCTCCTTCACAACACTTTCTGTTCTACCTTACTGATCATGACCTGATGCTCGCCTGACCCAGCCTGGAATACAAATTTCACATGTGTACAGAGTGACTGCTGCAATGCCAGCAAATCCAGTGCCTCTCCAGGTATAAGATACCATCCCTGGTCCTGTTTTGGCACAGGAAGCGTTTTCGAGAACTGTATCTGGTGGCATCTGACTCTTCACTTGCTCAGTCCCTCTCAGTGCACCACAGTTCCTGATGCAATTTCCTATTGCTCTGCACTTGTTTCTCTTGTGTTGACTCACAGGAAGGTGTTCAGAAAGGGAACTGTTCATCCATCTTTGTATGATATTGAGCTCTGAATGGTAAAGATTGTAAAGAAAACTAATAGCTTCTGAAAATAAACTGGTACCCAGAACGCAATAGAAGACACATAAGAAAACAGTGCCTGGTCTGAAAGGTGTGAACTGCTAAAGTAGACAGCACAAAATTTAACAGACAAGTATGTTAATTTTTCAAACTAATTTTTATATTTGCATAATTATATTCACATAGAAAAGAGAGAAAAAAAAAGAATTTCTACATTATTCTGGCCAAACTCTTCTCTGTGCAACTTCTCTGACATCTATGGAATTACAGGAGGAGAGGTTTTGGCCTTTCATCTTAATAGTGTGAATGTGCTAGAGCAGAAAAAAATAATCAAACCCGAGTAGTACACTGTATATCTATTTATCTGCTTTTTGGCAACTTTTTATTTTTGTCATCTTTATTTTGTTTTTAGAGAAAATATCTTTTGATATTTGACACTGTCATACACAACATTCTTGTCTCTAAATTGGAGAGACACGGATTCAATAGATGGACCCCTCAGTGGATAAGTAATCGGCTGGATGGTCATACTCAGGCTGTTGTGGTCAATGTCTCAATGTCTGAGTTTAGACCAATTCTGAGTCGTGTTCCTCAGGCATCAGTATTGGAACTGGCACCGTTTAGCATGTTTGTCAGAGACATGGACAGTGGGACTGACTGCACCCTCAGCAAGTTTGATGACGACACCAAGCTGAGTGGTGCAGCCAACACACTGGAGGGAAGGGATGCCATCCAGAGGAACCTTGATGGGCTTGAGAGGTGGGCCTATGCAAACCTCATGAAGTTTAACAAGGCCAAGTGCAAGACCCTGCTTACGGGTCAGGGCAATCCCAAGCACAGAGAATGGATTGAGAGCAGCCCTGAGGAGAAAGACTTGGGGATGTTGGTTGATGAGAAGCTCAACACGACCTGGCAATAAGGGCTTGCAGCCCAGAAAGCCAATGATGTCCTGGATTGCATCAAAAGAAGCGTGACCAGCAGGTCAAGGGAGGTGATTCTCCCTCTCTACTCCACCCTTGCGAGACCCCACCTGCAATAATGCGGTCAGCTGTGGGGCCCCCAAACCAATCTATGATCTATATAGAAAGACGGTTGTGATTAAAGTTTCTGAATTGTTGGTTTACCTTCAAAAGGTGCAGTAAAAAAACTAAGGGGAAAAAAAAATCCTTTTTACAGGAACCGATAGTCATTTGTAAGGGAGCTGATCTCACCCAACAGACTCTGAAGTTGATAATTACCCAGAAAGAGGAAGGTTCATCATTTGGTAATGAGCTGTCTACAAACCCATCTGATGAATAAAGGCTGTCAAAATCTCTTGGCATGGCACATCCACCTGCAGGGCTTACTACAGATGGCAATGACAGTGTCTGACCATCTGATTCAGTCAAGAGATGCCAATAAAAAAGTGTGCTCCAGATAATGCTTTCTAATTCTTCAAATGCTGCAGGAACAAATGGTAGAATTTCTATACCCTCTACAGTGAATTTCAGGGTGGGGAGGGAAACACAGTTCCAGTCTGGTGTTAGAAGCAAAACACAGCATAAAACAACTAAATTACGAATGCATTATTTAACACCATTACTGGAAATGGTGCAGTGGTGGGGAAAAAGCTACTATAAGAGCCTGAGATTAAATCCCAGAACATTTATAATATCCATCTTCCCTGTGGCACAGACCAGCATACATGCAGCTAGTCATTATTTGTTGCAATTCATAAAATTCGAACCTTTTTCTCACTCCCTTTTAAAAGGTCTACCCAGTACTCTTTACTCAAAGGAAAACTGTGAATGATAGTTACTGAAAGCTGGAGCTCCATTCATCTAATAATATAGCACTGAGCTCTACAGTGAAAATTGTCATTTCTTTAAGGCTGTGTTACCATGCTGTAGGAATTGCAGATGTTAAATCTTTATGGAGCTTATAGGGTGCTATGCATGTGCATAAAAGCCAATTGGATAGAAATATATGTTGATGAAGAAACATACCTTTCCTCTCTCCAAACCAAAACATGTTCTGGGCTTCATTCAGCCGCTGTACTCATGGTGAAGAGCCTCATGAGCCTTAGCTCAAGATGAGCTGCTGAGAGCTAAGCCCAGACAAGATGTAAAAATGAACAAAATGTGCCCACCATGTCCACAAGCAGAAGCAGCTGGTGTGTAGCTGGCCACATGGCTTTGCAGGAACAAACACAGCTGTGTGATTCTCAGGGCCAGCTTCCCCTCATGGGAAGGGATCAGTGAGGGACTTTCTTGGTGACCAGCCCAGAACTCTCGGATTAGTCACAGCGACCAAAGCTCATGGGCTGCACCATTCAGAGGGGACAGGGCAGTTGCGCTGCAGAGACGCCTACTGCGAAGGCTCAGCGTAGCTCGTGATGTACAAAATACCTGTGAGTACCCTCACGTTTCTGTGAATACAAGGTGCTTCTCCACATCAGGTGCCAAAGAGCAGGTAGCACAAGCAGGGGTGTGTCACGTGCTGCCATTACTACAGATAGTGTTACCGGGATCATTAGGGCAAAGCAGGAGCCGGGTGAACAGCTGCACCAGCCACCTCTGTGCGTGCATCATACCTCATCTCAGGTAAGGAGTCTGCCAGGAGCCTGGGATAGCCCAAAAGATGGGAATATTTATAACAGAAACATGTAGATTGATAGGAATAAAGTGCTAAGAGAAGTGAGTCTGTGTGATTGAGCACCAGAAGAACTAGCAGAACAAAGGGTTAAATGCATAGATACTGCCCCCTGCGCCCCAAGACACCTTTTCCAGCAGTAAAATGGAGGCAAGGGTTGTCACACCAACCCAGGAAGACCTGCACTATGAGAAGACTCCAGCCAATTTTCCAGCAGACCTTGCATCCTAACAACAGGAGGGTGAGACCAACATAGCAGCATATCACATATATCGTAGAACATGTTTATATTCTTATTAGCTCAGGAGGAAGATAATGTCTTTTTCAAACAAGTGAAAACAAGCAATGAGCAGCAACCTGGCCTAAGAATTAGAGACCTGAAGTCAACATGATGCTCAGACCAGGGACAGCTCCTTAACAGGTGATGGGTCCTAAGGGATGTAGGAGATCTGTCCAAAATGTCATTTTGTGTGTGGACCTCAAGAGGAATCTCAGTGACAAATGCTGGACTTGACAGCTGGTGTCCCTTGTCCTTGGTGTCATGCACAAGTGATCCAAGCGAGATCTGATCACAGACATCTTGGTGCTTTTGAATATGTGGTATGAGAGGATGGCTGAACAAATGTCAGGGAACGGCTATGAACAGGTAAAACTGACTTTCTTGGAGATGTTTGTAAAGAAATACCACGCCCTCCTCCATCAGGTCTTGCACTGAGTTTTGTAATACTAATTTCTGTCCAAGTCGACACATCTGGCCAGGTTTAATAATTCTAGCTGCCCCTGAAGGTAAGTTATGCTTGTGATGCCTTGCACAGTTGTAAAGACCATGTGCCAGCAGATCCTTGGCTGGCCCTATGTGTGGTGAGCTTGGGTTTGGCAGGTTGGGTCCAGGCTGCACACAAAGCCGAAGCAGTGTAGCTGTTTCCCAAGGAAGGCTTGGAAACAGCATAGTCATATTCATACCTGATAAACCTGGCTCTACATGAGCTGCCTCTGATGGAGGCAGCCTGGGCATCACTGGTGTTAAAGGATGGTTGATGTGGAATAAGATAAAATGCTCTCCTGTAAGTTTTCCAGCGGGCTGATCAGCTGATGAATGGAGGTACCTAGCCTGTGAAAGTCAGGGACAGTGTCTGGTGTTCCACATCCATGAGGTTTCCTAGAGAGGGCTATCAGCAAATTGTTGACCTGCTGTATCCCATAATGCTCTGTAAATATTGATTAATACCTTACAGAATCGTTTGTTGTGTTTTGTAAGCACAAACCAAGAATAGATTGACTTTTTTTTTTTTTTTTGGTAGATTCATTTCAAGGTAATTGAGAGTAATACTGTAGTGAGTAGAAAAAGGATTTCCCATTCACCCCGTGCCAGCACATATAAGACACATACGACTGCTGCGGTGACACCATCTGTCTTGAATGTTATTTAATTTGTGGACTTCCATACATGCAGCAATAAACAAAGTGCTGACTGTCTTATTTGGCTGAACTCACAAACCTTCACTTTAATAGTATTTTAAGATATTTTTTTGACATTTGAGATAGTTTAATTGTGAAGGTTAGGAGCAGACCCACAGGCAGGGTTAAAATGAATTTTGTGGTCAAAAACTTTCATTTTCTTAGTATGTACCCATCTTGAATGACATCAATTGCATTTTCTAAGGCTTTACAAATTAAACATACTGATTAGAAATTAAAATTAGTAGATATTAGTATGCCAGAGCACGTAAAAACCAATGTACAATTTTTTTCTCTGTGTGCCCTTTATCTCCCTAGCAAAAGCACACACTGTTATCTCTTGCTTTGTACATGGCAGCAACGTTAGGAAGGAGCTGTCTCTTCCCCTTCCCCTCCCTCCACTGAGCTCAAAATTACTGTGTTTACTTGCAAAACACGAAGGCTGTGAGCTACACAAACCCTGGTGCGTTACCTGGTCTCTGGAACACTGAACCAGAGCCCCGCTGCAGGAGCTATAAGGCATTTTGAGTGCCAACCTGCTATTTGACTGCACAGGATGGAGGTGCATCTCACACCTATGGAAGCATTATGCCAACATTAATTTCCACATGAATGCCCTTTGGAAGGAGCAGTGGTTATTTGCAGCTGCTTTTCCTCATAAACAACCATCCCTCAGACACCAGAGGTGGTTGGTCACTGTAGTTTGCTAAAACAGATCTGCAGAGGACACTTCCCCAGATGTCTTTGTCTGTGCTCAGCAGCGATGAGGCCACACAACCCTAAGCAGGGACATTTCCAGGAGCACACCTCCGGGGCCATTTTTGGATCATGGCTAGAGGAAAACCTCTGTACAGTCTTGTATTATACTTGCGACCAGCCTCTGGTATGCAACAGAAAAGCTCACAAAACAAAAGGCTGGTGAGAGATGATTAACCGTGGGGCCTTTTGTTGATCTCCAGAAGGCTGAGCAATTTATTCTAACGGCACAAGGAATAAGAGGTTTCCTCTTCTTCTGAAAAAGAACAGGGTTTTTTGTGGAAGAGAATTTTCAAATGTAGAAATTATAAGGTCAAAACTAAACGTTCATCCAAATATTTTTTTTTTTTTTTTTTTTTTTTTTTTTTTT
>VWYH01006000.1:275707-293497 GCA_013399365.1 Pampusana beccarii
TTTTTTTTTTTTTTTTTTTTAAATCACAAGATAACTTCTGTCTCCTTCAGAGAAGAACAAAAATGGGAAAGAAAATTAGACTCTACTAGTACGGGATTTGTACAGGAGAAGCTGGCAAGTGGTACAGCTTAACAGAGATCTATTTGGCAGGAATGGTGTTATAAAGCTCCACCTGGTCATGAGTTGCTCCAGAAAACCAGGCAGCTGTCTTTCCAGGTAGACTTGCGGTTCCTGTTTCTTTAGCATTGATTTGAAATGCATGTTCTGGTTATTTATTTTTAATGTTTTCCCCTCAAGGTGTCACTGCAGGGTAGACTTAAGGCTATTTACCAGCACCAACTGTGTATTTTAATTCCTAAAAGTGTTTGCCTTTCTTTGAAATGCAGCCTTAACTGCAAACACCTTAGGTAAATAATGCATGATTTGAAGGTAATGCAACATCTCCATATAATGTCAGTCTCTCTTAAATTACTCTTCTTCACTTTTTCATCTTTTCATCATCTTTGTTTGGTTTCCTGTACAAGTCTTGAATCCCAGGGGCTGTCAGCACTGCCTGACCCTTTACCTCAGGTGGTCAAGGGCTTAGGGAGAATGACACAGGCTTACTTAAAGCACTTGCTTCTTTGTTGAAGAGGAGTTGAGATGCACTGCTTTTTTTTTTTTTTTTTTTAACTCTCGAAGTGGTTCAATTAGTAGGAACCTTCAGTAGTCTGTGAGAGGAAAAATTCCACTGGCAGTAGGAGAAATAAAGCCTTATACTCCTAAGCCTTCTCTGCTTTACAGTAATCTCAGTTACCTTTTCAAGCACCTGTGACACTGCCATCTGAGGGCAATATATATGCTAGTTTCCCAGTCAGCAGATGTTAAAAGTATGTGTAACACCTGATATCTGCCTGTCCTTCCATCAAGGAGACAAAGGGTTTTTTTGGTATGTTTTTGTTTTTTCCCTGAGATCCTGGTTTTCATATAAAAACATGTATATGTACATGTATTTTAAACAGGTACCTTACCATCACCTCAGTTCTCTTCAGTGTCAGCAAATACTGTGATGGAGCTGGTAAGCCATGGAAATGGGCCCATCTTCTTAGCCTGGAGTGCTTCATCTAAATCAAGTTCAAATGTGTCTTGGTGGGAGATGGTAGTTCTCACTGGTGGTCTTCATTCCACTCCTGCCTTCTAGATCTTTTGACTCAATGTTTTTTGGATTTTGCCACGTCCCATCTGCTGAAAGTCAGTAAGGGGAACCTGGCTTCTACCTCTCCTCTTCCCTCAGCTGCATCGTCTTGTGCCCTTCACCTCTTCCTTGTGACATTTTCCTGCTGTTGACAATAACGTATTAACATTGCTACTTATGCTGTCAGTATCAGAACATAAGAGTAACCTCTCAGAAAACTGATTGGGTCAACAGTGGGAAGTATGGGGAGAATCTGAATTAGAGCACGTCTGGCTGACACATAGAGAGATATGCAATTAGGGGCCATTAAACTGAGCGTCTCTACTTGTGATGCAGTTGTGATGGTGTTTTAAGCCAGCTTCTGGAATCTAATTATATCCACTAACTATATTAAGAGGGTGTTATAAGGGTGATAATTCAATCACTCAAAAGTTAGAAAATACCAGCGTTTATGTTATCTCTGATCCATAGTGCATATTACACAACAGTCTCCAATTACTTTTTTTTTAAATACGCTTTTTAACCCCCCCTCAGAACTGAAATCTAAACATAAAAGCAGGACTTGGGGGCTTGGTGTGGGCTGAAATCTTCTTTGTGGCTGCTGTGCTAGCTGACAGGGTGTACACGGTTAGTGAGAATTCACTCACGCCCCCCAGTTCACACCCTTGTCAGCTTTCAGATACCTCCAGCCACCTCTTTCCCCATCCTCTTCTGCTTCTCTCTAAAATAGCACTGCTCTTTTCCAGCAGGACTGTGGTGCACGGAGCCCAACAGCCTCTTTACAGAAATCGGCTGCTACAAGCAGATTTCTATTTTAGTGGACCTTATTTGGGACTTCTCCCACCTTTACGCATGCAGGCACCCTCTGTGGCAGGTGGACCTCACAGCAATCATTTAACACAGGGCATTTGTGAGATTTGGTTACTGCCTAGTAAAAGGATAGAAATGAAGTGTGGAAATCCCACGATGTACAAAGGTGGGGACCTGGGCTTGCCCAGAGTGACAAGTCTGGGACGGCAGTCACCACCGGACCAAGAAGAAGGCAATGTGCAAATCATTCAGAGGAAAAATTGTCACAGATTACTACCCCTAAACCCACTAAGGTTATGTCTACATTGCAGCCACAGATGTAATTTCTGTATGTGCTGGCATATCCAAGCAGGCTTAACCTCACTAATTCAATAATAACAGCAGGTTCAAGCAATTCAATAACAGTACAAGCTCAATCACAGTAACAACAACACTGTAGATATAACAACACAAACTTCATCTCCTTGCTGTTTCCCAGGCAGCCAGGGTCTCAGATAACCTGGACAGCTTGAAGATATCAGGGCATAGGTTTCAGTGCACTGTTATTATCATACCTGTCAACTAAATTAAAGTTAGCAAGTATGCGCATTGCAGCGCATACATCGGATTTTATCACAGGTATAAGAAACAGCAAGATTTAAGACTGGCATGTACCATTTACCTGTCTCTGACTATGATTATGACAAATCAAAAGTGAACACTCTTAATCAATTAGACAAGTTGTGATTTAATCTCTTCAGTCACAGCTAAGTGCCAGATTTCAGTAAGATATAACTATGCAAAAAAATTGAGGAATCTGTGCCACTACTTTATCAAGAGCTAACTGCTATGAAATAACTCTCTCTGAATTAAAAAACAAAAACAAAAACAAGAACAAAAACTTTTGGAAACAGGAAAAACTTCATAACCCATGAAAATTCAATATTTCTCTGGAGGAAAAACTCTGTTACATTTTTAAATAAAGTCCCTCAGAGCAGCCCAGACTTAGACAGCGGGGATACAAAGCTAGGATGCTTTTTCGTTTCAGAAAATAAAGGCAGACCACTGAGTTACCCAGACCTGTTCAGCTCTTCAGCATTCATTAAACTGCAAATGTTGAGGTTCAGAGAACACAGCAGTCACCTTGTAGTCTAGGATGTATAATTGCTCTATCCAATTTTATTTGCCCTGCTTAATGCAGTATGTCAATTAATGACATATTGATTCAACTTACAGAAGTATTTTTTTTTTCCAGTTCATTTTAATTATAGTTCAGGCTGAACATGCTTGGGGAAGATGTCTATAAATTATGTCAGCTTTCAGTAAGTCTACAATCAAAAATACAATTTAAATCAAAAGTGCTAACTAATTTTGTTTAATTATTGATTTAAGCCTACTCTGCTTCAGGAAAATGTAATTACTAAAGTTGAATTTGGCCAGATCCACAGAGGATTATGAGGATTCAAGTGATAAGGGAAAGAATTCAGTCTCCTAGATCAATGATGGCAATGTGTTCTTTGATAGTGGCTCCAAAGAAGACCAACAGCTATTCAAAGTGTCTGTTTGTCCTTCTAACCATTCACCAGAGGACAGCAAGTGTCGGTGAGTTTCTGGGTTCTTTCCAACATGGTTTCTCATCAAAATACTATCCAGAGTGATGCTGTTTGAATGAAAAGGAGGTCAGATCAGGTATCAAGCTGAAATGAATGTCTGCGTATGAATGCCTTATGCGCAAATTATACCTTCTTGACTGCATATTTATCAGCCCCAGAGGCTGTTCTACTTTTCCTGTACAGCCCAATATAAACTAAGGCAGAAAGGCAGGACTAAGGCAGAAAGGCAGGATGAGTCTTCTCAGGAGCCTCTTAAGGGAGAGTCACTCCTGGAAGCAACTCCATGAGCCTCCAACTTGTGAAGGACAAAGTCTTGGGCCCTGTTAGGAGAAGAGGTTTTAAGTGAGGGTAGCAGTTTAAACTATGATTATTCAAATGATTCCTGCATGTTGTCTAAGAAGGAGGCGAGTCCCTGAGACTTTGTACACCTGGGAATCAACTGGATCCCTGGGAGGTAGGTTTTGAGCAAGTTGCTCCCATCCATTGGGTTTCCTATGAGAAGATTTTACCAGACCAGCAAGTTAAAAAAAATGAAACCAAAAGTCTTTAATGTAACATTTTTGATTAACAAAACATAAATTCAATTGTCTTTGATGAATGCCATAGTAGTCTTGAAGGTTAGATTTATTAGTCTTAAAAGATTTCAGTGCTGATCAAATAAAAACCTTTTGCTGATACATTCCTGAAGGATAACATTAGATTTGCACGAGGATTTGAAAGATTATGTGAGGGATTGTGAAACAATTTCAGGATAACCTCATATTTGTGTTCTCGAATGATGGCAGCCTCAGTGCAGAAACCACAGAAGGATGCTTTCTTTTCATTAAGAATCTTCAACTCGCTTTCTCTCAGGAAAATAGGAATCTCTGATGGCCTTCTCTTTCCCAAATAATTCAGGTATGCTTGCAGTCCCCTCTCTGATAGAAGCTGTATGCTTTCCACTTGCTCTGCTGAGAAAATAATGGGTTGAGAAGTAAGTTGGGGACAGCAAGGAACCCAGCTGCACTTGTTCTCCTCTGTCTGCTCAGCTCACTCAAACTTTGCCAATCTCAGCAATCTTTTTGGCAAGGCAGTGAGGAGATCAGGGATCCTTGGACAAGGTTTTGAAGGCTGGTGAGGAGAATTAGACTGGGAGTGAATGTCAGGCTGCGGAGAAAATTTGCTGTTAAAGGAAGGCTCACATTTATTCAGGTTTCACCTAAAAACCCCATGCACCTTGCAAAGTCAGGAAGCTGAGATCTGTAAAGCCTTGCCTCAGGTAGTACCTACAGGAAAGAGATCATAGAATCACAGAGTAGTTTGGGTTGGAAGGGACCTTCAAAGCTCATCCAGTCCAAGCCCCTGCAATGAGCAGGGACATCTTCAACTAGATCAGGTTGCTCAGAGCCCCGTCCAGCCTGGCCTGGAATGTCTCCAGGGATGGGGCATCCACCACCTCTCTGGGCAACCTGGGACAGTGTTTCACCACCATCATTGTAAACAATTTCTTCCTCATGTCTGGCCTGAATCTCCCCTGCATTAGTTTAAAACCATATTTAGCTCCCGCTAACAAGTCTGTCCCCAAATTCCTGTGAGGAACTGAGATAAAGTTGATGCATTTTTGCCATGACCTCCCTGCAAACAAAAGCAAACACGTGCTCTTGCCCGGCTCGATCAGCAGCAGAAGATGTCCCTGTTCACCAGGCAGCTGGGGTTATTTCCCTCTGAGCTCTTGGCCAAGAGGAAACAGCTTGCAGCCCATGTGGCACTTCAGCGTGAGCAGTAAGCATCGCATTAACGTTTGTAGGGACCCAATGACCTGTCACTGTGGGTTTGGCAGCGCTGCCTGAACTGCCCCAGCATCTGCGAGCTGTGCAGCCGAGTCAGCTGGGAGTGCTTATGGACATCTTGGCCCTGCCCCTGGGGGCTGCATGTGCTCCAGGAGGAGAAACAGGGGGGGATGGTTCACGGCCAAGCCGTCCCTACACCCACCTTGCAAAGAAAAGCCGAAACTGAAACAGGAAACAGCTCCCGTGAGCTCAGCCCTTCCCTGGCCCAGGGAAACTTGAAACAAAGAGCGAGGATGCTGGTGTTACCTTGGATGTGCCCATGGACCGGGTCAGGGTGGGTGAGCAGGGAGAGACCAGGCAGGTCCTATGTAGCTGTGGGTTGGCAACCCCCTCCCCTGAAACACGGCGGAGACTAAAAGCCACTCCTGGCACTCCAGAGACTCAGTCTCTGTAAGGCTGCCTCAGGGCTGTAACTTTGTAAAAATACATGCTTCTACCTTTTTTTCTTTTTTATTCATTACTGCCATTCTTTCCTTAAAATAGGGACTCAACGTCTCCACAGACGCATGGGCTGGAAAGCTGTTATGTTCCATCACAGCCAGGAGAAGGATATCTGCAGGAAAGGACCCTGTTGCCCTGTTCCCCAAAAAGGTGCTGAGGAAACCTCAGTCATTTCACAAGTGTGGTGATGCTGTCAGGTTTCACTTTCCCCACAGGGGGAAGCTCATACATCCCCTCAGCAAAGGCCCACAACCTGCCCTACACTGATTGGGGGATTGGACTAGATGATCTTTTGAGGTCCCTTCCAATCCCTAGCATACTGTGATTCTGTGACACCAGTAATTGCTGTTAAAAAAAGCAGGGGCCTGAAACACTGGGAAAGTGCAGAAAATGGTGAACGTGGAGAATCGCAGAAGCATCAAATCATAGAATAATTTTGGTTGGAGAAGACCCTTGAGACCATTCAGTCCAACTATAACCTAACTCTGTCACTAAACCACGTGCCTAAGAACCTCTTCTATATGTATTTTAAACACCTCCAGGGATGGTGAAGAGACCAACACCCTCCATGCTACAACCTCCATTCAAGATAGTCCTGCTAGAGGATGTTGGAACTGGATGTGACAAACACATGTATATGCATAGCTCCATCCAGAGGACATATCCTAGATGTACACCCCACTGTGTGAGAATGATTTTTCTGGCTATCAGTAGTCTTCTGAAAGCCTCTGTTGAAAATGATACAGGAACAATGGGGAACAGATGCATAGTTTGGGAGGATTTGAGTGTCCTCTTTTAATCTTCTGGCTCTGAGGTACAGAGCTATCGTTAACATGGTAGAACAACCTTCTGGATTTGCCTTTCCACTAGGACACTCTTAGAAAAATGACTGACAGGCATCTTTTCCAGTTTTTGTTTTTCCTGTTTAGTCAACTTCTACAGTCCTTTAAAATTTCCCCACTACAGAGATGCAAGGTGCAATCTATCATGTCCCCAGGGGTTTTGGGCTCTGGAGAAAAGACCAGAGGTCTGCTCAGAAACTACTCTTCGGGAAAAAAAAAATGAAGGAGGCAGTTACAAATCAATGACCGGAAAAAGCTCGAGGTAAAAGAAGTCATTTGACCATAATATTTAAGGCTGAGATTTCCAAAAGCACGTAATGATTTTGAGTGCCTCGATCTTTGGGTATTCCACCAGAGAAGTATTTGGAGGCCTTACTCTCAGAGAATAAGTGCTTGGCATTTCCTGAAATTATGTCTCCCTTAACATATTTCAAGTGGTGCATGAAGAAAGGGAGCTATTGAAAAATCACAAGGCCAAGATGTTCTTTAGTGACTTAAAATGGTCAGACAAAACATATTGTCATGCTGAGACACAGCTCTTCAAGGATTTTGAGCATTTTTTTCTTTCTCTGAAAGAGAGATTAAATAATAGTATATCTGAAATCTTACACTGCACTTGAGTTGTGTCATGAAAGATAGAATTCATATTTGATATTAATGGAGCAGGTGAAACGTGAAATGATATTTCTTTAATCTTTAATGAAATTTCTGGTTTTAGCATTTAGCTTGCCTGTTCAATGACACAGAAGAGCTAATAATATCACTGTTTTTGAAGGATTCATTCACTACAGGCAGTCTGATTTTCTGAATCTGTAGGAGACTGTTTTGGTACTCCAATGGTGCATGAAAATAATAATAATGATAATGAAAAAAATCCCATGTCCTTGAAGCCCAGTGAGCAGAATTGGAAAGGTATAATTAAAAAAGAAAAAAAAAATCTCCCAATAAGCCGCCACCCTGGAACAGGCATACAGTAGTTTAGAAAATAACAGTTGTCTGGGAATTAGCAGGAGCAGTGGGGTCTCAGGACGTCTTCAACTGAGCATGATATATAGCTCTGAAAAATATCTGTACATTCAACACTGAAAAGTTGAACAGCGCTCTCTGTGGCAAACTGTTTCTTTGCAGAATGACTTTGTTGATTTAAAATTTAATAATTGCTTTTTTTAAAACCCCGTGAAATGGGAAAAGTCACCAATGAAGGTGCAAATTTTGTGGGGAGAAACCAAACTTTTCTCATGAGGATGTATACATGAGAAAATACTGTGCATGACAAAAAGTTTTCTCTGTTTGCCTGTTGATGCTTCCCTCTTAACTTCTCTCCAGATCCCAGCTGTTTATCCTTCACCAGATGGCTGTCCGAGGGCACAGGGTCAGGAAGAGCCTCTTGACTGAAGAGTGAGACAGAATATAAGCGAGAGGAGGTCCTGGGGCTGGGGCCCAGGGGAAGCTCCCATGGCTACATGACCTGGGTGCTCACCATGGGCAACGACCAGGCAACAGGGATTTACTGGGGTAAAGACAAACACACAACTTCTTACAGTTCCCCAGAATCCATCCCACAGACCCCTTCCAGCCTCCAAACTCACTGATACACACCCTGTGTCCCTTCTCCACCCCCGCCTCTTCAGGGCCAAAATAGTGTGTGAAATCTCTTAAGGTCATTTCCACCTTGATTTTCCCTTATTTCAGCCTAGAATTTTCCTTTTTCTTTCTTTTTTTAATCTCCTGAGGGGTGAGAGCTGACCTTCTTAAAGCAAAAGAACATTGGCGTAGTGTCCAACAGATGCAGCTATACTTCCAAAAATCAGAGATGCTCTCCAGTACCCATTAAAGCTAGCCAATAATGGAGCTAATATAAACCTTGGCCATTCTCCCAGCTCACTGTCCTAATAATAGAAATGCCCTTCTGAGTGAGTAGCTGATACTGGGGATCTGCCAGGTGATTTCCATTAAAAAGAGCAATTGGTGACAATACCCTTGGTGGAGTCCTGTTTGTCTTCCTCAGAGCACTACTGGGATGAGCAAGAGAAGGGCCTTTCTCCACTCGTTTTCAGTTGTCCTTTTGTTGTTAGCACTTTCCTGAAGTGTCTGAAGTGTCTTTTTGAGGTCTCTGCAAAATCTGCTTCTCTTCGTTTTCCAGTTGCACTTTTTTTTTTCCCACATAACACTGCAAAGTCACTCTCTCACCCTTGCACCAGCTCGCAGGGAACCTCCTAAGCCTATGTGGCCAAGCTGGGTGCAGCAATGTGTATGGTTTGGTGTTGGTGAGTGGGTTTTTCCTCCATTTGTCTTATTTTACAGAGGACCTGGTTGACTTCTTCCATCCAGCCTGAAGGAAGACTATGTAGTGAAGCCAGGAGGGCAGTTTATAGACCCACCAGGTTGCAGTGGCCAGAGACGAGATGTGCATGAGGCAGTCACATAACCCTGAGGTGTAACCACACTGCAATTTAACTGCAGCTTGAAAACACACTGTGTGAACATTAAGGCTTGGGCAATCTCGAAAAGACAATTTGACCAAGCTGTGATGACAAAATTAAGCCACTTAAGTAGCCTCAACTCGGACAGCCCCAAAGACCAGTGTGGCATACAATTTAATCTAGATGCCTCCTGACCTGTCTGTTGCTGCAAGGCAGGATCCCCTGTCCCCTGTGGGAGGTTGAGGTTGCTTTCCCAGGCATCAATGCCGTGAGGACCCTCCCTAGATGTAGATGGGGCTTTTGGAGCCCTTCTACACTGTCATGGCTCTTTCATCGTCACCAGGAATAGGTTGAAGAGCTTTCCCCAAACCTCTTAGTTCATCTTTCCCTTCTGATTTATTAAGATCAGCTCAGATTTTAATTTGCAGAAAAGATGTACCTCAGTAGTATTCACACTCCCATTTTCTGCAAGACTCTTCAGATGTGACCCAGGAACCTTATCAGAAAGCACCGGGCAGAGTGCCTGCTTCGCAAAATTCACCACAGGTACATCCAAGTGCTGCATTTGCAGGGTGTCTAAGCCATGCCTCAGCTATTTCAGATGATATATATATATTTAATCCATGGCAGCATGTTAGCAGATCAGACTTAGATTAATCAGGCTGAAGATAACTTTTGGACATTTTCCACAACTAGGTCAGAGATAATAAGGTAGATATTGTTCTGTGCTACAACACCAGCAAGCACTGGGTATCAGGTGAAATTTTCAGGGACATCAGCCAAAGAAACACTGTAATAAAATTAAAGGAAGCAAATTGAAAGGGGGGTGTGTGGGTGTGTGTATCTGCACGTGTGCGCACAAATGTAATTCAAGCTTTTCAGTTTGCAAAAACCATTAATTTCCAGTGAAATTGTCTCTGCTGTTAAAGCAGCAAATATGCAAATTTCCTTTTTGCTAAAATATTCCACCTTATTTCCTTAGTGTCATGAGTCCTGACAACTGATACTAATACAGAAAGCTACAGCTAGAATAACAATGCAGCTGTGCAAAATGAAGGAAAACTGCCCACATGTCAGGAATGGGCCTTACCTTTTGAGACTTGGTGATGCCTGGAAGTCAGCAAACGCCTGGGAATTAGTTCCTTTAAAAATAGCATGGGTCGCATTTAGGATGTCTAATGTAAAATGTGGGTGTGGGTATTAATGGGGCGCTTCTTTCCTGCAAATTAAAAACTGAACTAAAGTTAATAAATCAAAGGAAACATTAAAATTCTCTTTAGCTTCTACCAGTGTCCCTTTGAAAAGGCCTCTGAAGGACTATTATACACACAGATTCTGATGAGAGGAAATTTTGATTGCAATTCCAGATGATGTTTAGCAAATTCTTCATTTTTGTGCTCACTTACCGCACTTGCAACACCAGAAGGGTCAGTGATTAAACCTCTCATTACGGTAATTCAAGGAAAACAGTCACTGGGCTCCAAAGCGACAAGCAAATGTGCCATAACAGCAGACGGCTGAGATGCAGGCTGAGATCTTGCCTATACTGAAGCTTTCACCATAAACTTGTAATGGCCCAGATTACATCCAGGGTCAGCATAAAAGTTTCTCTTTGTTTTTGAGATAAGAAAAAAATCATGAAAACGGTGCTTTTTTTTTTTTTCCCTTTGCTCTTTTCATGGGTTAGTAGAAGATTCTGATATTCTTCCAAGCAGAGAACATGCTTTCATGGCCCTATTACAATGAATGTAATACACATGGAAGAGGAACCAAATTTTCCAGCAGCAGGCAGCTCTTTCAGCTCTTGTTTTTTTAAGCTAATGGGTCAGTAGCAGCCCCCCTCTTCACCTTTCCTCTGAAGAGCATCTTTGGCAACCCCTGTTAGGAGCTGCACTGATGATGTCCCACATCTTTCCCAGAGGACAGAACTCATTAGCTTATTACAGGAAAAATGCGCTCTCTCTCTTTTTCTAAAGGTTAATTAGCTCATCATAGACATTTGCCTGTGCTGTTCTTGTTGTTCTCCCCCAAAAGCAGCCATGCACATCTCCTCTTCACACTCCAAGCATTGTCTAAGGGGACACCTTTAATCACACAGTGGCACGCTTATCCATTTCCAGACTCTCCTGGCTCTCCATAACATCTCTGCCTGACAATGCAGAGAAAGGAGGAGGTAGTGTGTCCAGCATGAAATAAATGACTAGTGCTCTCATTTTCTCCCTGGAAATCCCTCCTAAAGACTGTCTCCAGTTCCATATGTAATATTACGGTTTCTTCCTGTTTGGAGCACACACCCTATTGAGTTTTTTTTGCAGTAGGGTCTTCCTTTTATTAACAGGATTGCACCCTGGAGATGAGACTGAAGATATTCTGTAAATACATATTTGAGACTTGACTCTTTGAAAAGAGTTCTCCTCCTTCATGTTAATCTGATCTGGGGTGAACTGTACTCTTGGCCCCACCACTGCCCTGCTCTGTGGCCATTACTGGGCCACTTCCAGTCCCTGGGGGGGTCCCTTTTCCCTGTTCCCCTTGGCTGGCCCTGCTCAGTGGCCCTGTGCTGGGCACAATGGGCTCTCACCTGAGGCCAGATTTGCAGAGATTTGCAGCCCAAGATGTTGTCTGTGTTGGCTGGCTCATTCCCACATCTCCCCGCTGTCAATGCCCTTGAGCTCCCTCTCTTCTTGCATCAGCACTGGTGCTCCTCAGATCCCTCACTGCACTTTTCTGGCACCTGGGTCATGAAAAACAGGCAATGCCCAAGCTGCTGTGGGGACACATCCTCACAGTAGTGTCTTTAGCACTGCTGCAAATACCAGTGATACATAGGGTTTACTTTATACTACTTGCATTAGCATAACTCTTTTCTCTTTTGGAGTAAAGGGAAAACAAGGAAGATGTTTTTTGAGTGCTGCAGCATTTCTCAAACTATTTCTGCAGCCACAGCTGCAACACAATTGAACATCTTGGGGGTGGGAATGTGCCAGTAAAGAGGTCTCTGAGCAGCACTGGAACCAGGTTCAGCACACACAACACAGGCATCTTCAGGATGCTCTGCAAGCCTAATGTGTGAGCCCGAGAGGGCCTTCTGGAGAGTATGTCACTGGTCTGGGTACTCAGGGGGCCAGAAGAGACATCTTTGCACCTGTGGACCTTCTCTCACACCAAGCACTTGTGGTACATTGTCTCAGCTCTTATCTCCCTGCTTGGGAGCCATGGGGTGCTGTGTAATAACCATCAAAGCTGTTTTTCAAAGGCACATCTGGATTGCGGTGCTCTTGGGACCTCATTCAGCAGACAAAGAGGGCTTGGAGCTGATAGAAGGGAATTCTCCAGGACCCAAGGGATAAAGATGTGATTTCTAGGCATGCCCAGCCATAAGCCTGATCCTGCTGCTTTGATATCAAGCTTCATCACCTTAGGGAAAATGGATTCATGCCAGAGCAAAGGGAAGGTGGGAATATATGAATCCTTCAACCTACCTGTGTAAATGTATTTTCACTAAGCGCATCTAAGGAATATATTCCCCCTGTGCACCCTCAGAGATCTTGTCATTTTTCTAGGGCAGTGGAAAGAGGAGCAATGCATCCTGCTGCCATCTCCGTGGAGTGGCACATGCTGTCTGCCACCCCCCGTGATAGCAACCCTCTCTGCTGAAAGTCAGATTGAGGTCTTAAGCTGAAAAAGCTAGTTTTGAATCAATTATAGAGCTGTTCAGATGACTAGAGAGCATTTTATATAATTTGTCCCAGTAAAATCACAGTTTTTAGCACAAGTGAAATGCTGTCAGGATCCCCAGAATTCATTGCTTTTTTATTAATATTGCCTCACAGGGCTTCTCTGTAGCAAATATATTAATTTAGCATGTTTGTTTCATGGGATCTTAAAGAACTGAGCACATGCATTTCAGAAAGTCAGTTCTCCTAATTATTATCTGAGATGCTTATTTTGTCTCAAGTTTCCATTCCTCCTTAGAGGATATTGAAGAGAGATAATCCACTCTGAATATTTTCCCTCCCAGATTATTTCTGCTACTTAGCATAGGAAACTTATCCTTCATTAGGGACTGATCTAGAAGCTATTGAACTCAATAAAACACTTTTTTTTTTCCTTGTGATTTCAGTGAGCACTGCATTGAAATGAGAAGCAGATTGATTAGATGAGTTTGTCTGGAACTGGTGAAACTGCTCTTGTTCTGCAGCTTAGCCTTAAATGTGGTGACATTTCACATTTTCCATGCAAAAGTAGGAAAAGTATCTTGAAATGGCATAAATATCTCCTTTTTCTCTTCCTGTCATACCACATAAGATTAATTTTTAAAGTAAAATCTGCGAGAGGCATTTATGGTGAAAGCATGACTTTGCTCACATTATTCTCCTGGGCAGGAGTTCCTCTAGGCAGCCTTGGTTTTGGTTTTCTAGTTTTCCAAAACATTATAAGACATGAACTGCTAAGTCAAAAATCTTTAGAATAAATTACTTTCAAAGTCTGGCAGAAACTTATTTTTTACAGACACTACATTATAGATAATGAAAATGAATAGTTTCATTAAAATTATTTTCATACTACTTTGTGTAATGCAAATCTCATGCTACAGCTTTTGTTGCTGTGTTCCTTGCCATGTTCTAATTTTAAAGGAATAAGGATTAGAAAACTGTGCATATAATCTTTTCACCTACACATCAAATACATTTCTTTCTGTATTTAGAAATATATCTCTAGTATTGTACTGGGTAAGATCTTTCGAATAAGTTCATGAAATGTAACTTCCAGGTGATTCAGAAGCCCGTTACTGAGCCAAAGACACCAGTTCAGCCCAGTGAGAGCCCTTTCCAGGAAATGCCCATGCCTGCTATCTCAAAGATAAATTCTATACTCCCCCACAATGTTTTCAATAACTCCTGCTATGTGAGGCTGTAGGTTTTGTCTGGTGCCTCACCTTTGGTCAGCAGCTCCTGTGCCACCAATGTCAGTGACAAGCTTGCAGAAACATGAAGGGCTGCAGCGGTTCAGTCTGGAGTAGATGAACATTATTTTTCCATCAGCTGTTTCCTGTTGCCTTCAGCATCTCATGCTGGGGAAGGAGAGGAGCAGGGTGAAAAAGTCTCAATGCCTATGGATGAATGGGTTTGGCCCTCTGTAGGATAAGAAAAGATCTGACCCCAGAGGCATCATGTATCTTGGAGCTGTCTCCCAGCAGTTATGAATTGCCAGCATCTCATAACAGAGACTCCAAAAGTCCCTATTGCTACACCACCTATGACCTATGACTCAGTACATCACAAGTGATGGCTCTACAGCTTGAAAAAATGTAGAGAAAGAAGAAACAGGAAAGAGGAACAAAAAGAGATCTTTCATCTCATATCACACTTTTTTTTTTTCACTTTCCTCCTTTTGCAATAGGAGGATCTGTTTTATCGATTAGACTTTACCATATTGCATGACAGCACCTATCTGGTGAGAGATCATTAAGCTTTCTCCTCAAGTACTGAACCACTTAGGTCCAGCTGTAACAACAGAAGGCCAACAAGCTGACCGAGAGTTGAATCCTTCAAAGACATGCTTAAAGATTTTTAAGCTTTCTTGATATGTTAGAAGTCATTATGATTGTCTTATAGTTAAATGCAAGTAGTTTTAATGCCTTAGGGCTTCATTTTATCTTACCGGCTAAAATTGTAACCTGCAGGTTTTCCAATATGCCTGGAAGCTCTTCAGAGTTAATGCCAGGTCTCTTTCCTTCCATTCTGCTGTGTCTCCTGCTTCATTCAGTCTATTTGTATGGGACTTATTTTCTAATCCTTGAAATAAAACTGCTCCACTATTTAATTCTGCTACTTCTCTGAGTAAGAGGTGGCCTGTATTTGAGTCTTGTTTCTCTGATAACACTACAGAGTATTTGTTCAGGAAAGTCATGTCCTCTGCCAAGTCCTGCTACCCTTGTTATTTGACTTTTTATCTGCAGGCAGTTTCTCAGCCAGCATACATTCTGCTGGTACCAGCCATGTTCTTTGAGGAAAGGTTCTTTGATACCCATCTGGTATCAAACCATCTCTGTGTGAGATGGTTCACAGCCACTGATCGAGCATGCCAAGAACTCTTCTGTATCATGTGGCCGTTCTTAATTCACACACTTGGTGGGCCTTGTCCTTTTGCATCCATCATTTATGTCCAAAGTTTGGTCAGATAGTTACAAGATTCATAACTATTTGTCATGTAGATATAAATTCTGTGTGTCTTCAAAAAGAGAGAGACCTGTAACGATTTTCTGCACGGATTATTCCCATGACTGGACCTAGAGTTTATATACAAGGCAACAGCAGAGCAACCTTACCATGCATGCTGTCAGCAAACTGCAAATCTGATCAGCAGAGTATCTTTAAGCAACTCTTTAGTCAATGCTGATAGCCAAGCACTACAAGGTGTGCATCCCTCAAAAAGGGATGTACGAACATCCATGAGCTGAGAATAGTTTTGCATTCCTTTTACAGTGGTCTGCATTCATATGGGAGAGCTTTGAGAAATAGGTTCTGACATTCATTAGAAACATATTTGTGCTCTGAGGATTAACATTAATCCTGGAATTACACCTTCATTTAAAACAGAGTTTCTGAACGAGGGGCTGGTAAAAGTGAGCTCTGAATGTTTATGTATCAATGAAGGCTTCTAACTTCCCATGCAAACATCTTACAGCTGCATATCCTCACCTTGCTGAAACTCATGGGGCTAGGATTGCACTGAGGTTATCCTCAACTACTTTATCCATTAATCAAATACTGTTCCACTGTAAAAAGGAATGAAAGCAAATCTTACACTATAAAAGTTACAATATTATGATAGCTAAATCTGAGTCAAAAGCTTATTTTGCAAAGCAAAATACTTTAGACAGTTGCTTTGAGTTATCACTTTAACTTCTGGTTTTACTTTCTGGGGTTCTCATTCGCATCTGGATCCCCAGTCTCAAAAAGATGAAGATGACTGTTGCCACTTCTGTCACAGGTGTAAGTGACAGGAGAGTCTACAGAGCTGAGGAGGGTATGGGGAGACAAAACGCACAGCTGGCTTTTTACCATTAATTTATGTAACAGTTTGGGAATGAGACTTGTCAATATCTCCAGATGTCCTCCCCAGTCCTGAGAGAGGAATAAAACCTGGTGGCTACAGGCAGCCATGTGGGGAGGGACGGAGACACACACACACACACACACAAACACATTTGGGGAAAGGTTGCAGCTACAGTGTGTCTCTGTACCAGATCCTGCTAGGGGAGAGGGAAAAAGATGTGTGCTGTGCAGCTACAGGGTATAGTTTTTGGGTTCTCAAGGGAAGGGCAGTGAACTGGATGCAGTTTAATTTGTTTTAAACTATCGGTCTTTATGACGTCCACGTGAGGCAAGTGATGTAGGCCATGTCAGCACGTCCTTCAGCTCACCAAAGTGGAGAAGTTATGAGAAAGTGAGGAGAAAGTTTAGGATACCGCCAAGCCGGGCACAGCACATGTGAAGGTGAGGTTGTCGTGTGTGGATGCCGTGAGCGGGGAGCAGCATCTCTCCTCCCCCAGGCCTGTCTCTGGGCTGGCCAGGGCCATGCAGCCAGTGGAATCCATCTGGGTTTGGCTCAGCCCAGATGGATTTCTGGAACATGCCATATCCCAGCCACATTGCTGACACAGTCCTTGACATAGTCCCAGGGGCTGCAACACCCCCTTTGCTGCAGAACAGACAGCAAAATTTCACATGCTAGGCCAGGTCAGCGGAAGGTTGTTTTCCATGCTTTTTCTGCTGACAGAGCGGTGGAAGAGCTGGGCTCTGGTGCAAACAGCTCTACTGCTGCAAATGAAGAAGAGAGTGAAGAAATGTTAGTACCACATTTAGCTTTATTGAAATTGAACAAATACCTTTTTTTTTTTAATAAACCCTTTTACAGCAAGTGTAAAATTTTAATGTTTGATTCATCTTATGTTACAGGTTGTCTTCTTCTGTGTAAGCAAAAATACCATCTTTTTTTAATCTTTTTTTTTTTTTTTTCCTTTTTAAATTTTCTACTTTAAAACATGTAGCAAGGATTTGAATAACGCAGATCCGGCACCAAAAGGTAACAGGTTCTGAAAATCACAGTACAGTTTTAAAATTCTTAGGTTAATTAATGATATTTAAAATGATAGCCACTTTGAGTAAAGATATAAATTAGAGGTCTGTAAACAAGTTGTGTTTACCTATAGAGCTATTGATTGCAGCTACAATGAGAGCAGTAATAGAAACTCAATGCTAAACCGAGCTACACCTTTGAGGAAACAAGTTCTTACTAAGTAGTGTGATACAGGGTAGCACAATAGGTAAAATACAGTTTGGCACCTCAAGTTGCATGTAAAATCAGCAGAAATAAAATGAAGTAAGTGCACTGTCTTCCAACAAAAATAAACTGGGCAGTTTCACTGGTTTTGGAGTGTCAACTATCAAATAAACAACACAACACGCAAATTCAACTCCAAAATTACAATTCTAGTAAAGCAATATAATATTAAAATGCACACTCACAAGGATATAGTAAAGTATAAAACCTTTTTTCTTTTTTTCTTTCTCTTTTTTTTTCCTTTTTTTTTTTTTTTTTTTTTTTTTTTCTTTACTGAATTCTTGTACATTATCACTTCTTTCCAGAGGCAAATCCTTTTCCATCAAGTAA
>VWYH01006000.1:293586-304631 GCA_013399365.1 Pampusana beccarii
TTTTTTTTCCTCTCCACTGTCAGTAGAAATAATTTACAACCCACAAAAGGACTCCTTGGTGAAACCACTAACTACAGACATGATCATGGAATGTAGCTCAGTAGACTTGTTTCAAATAGAAAGGCAACATTATCCTGAAAAAGTTTGGTCCTCTTATAACTCACTGTACTGTAGCCACCACAGTCTCTTGGTAGATGTTTTAGGAGAATTGGGTTTTTTTTAATTCTCTTTTGTTTTGAAATATAATATCTTGGTGATAAAGTTGGATACAATTTGGCCCCATTTACAGATGTCTGATTGATGCTGAATCTGGAAAAAACACACTGAGAGTACATAGGGGAAACCCTCATTGACTGATCTTATGGCATATTTTTTCATGCAATCACTTTTCCTTCTATATTTCTTGTCCTTTTTGTTCATTTTTTCTTCAGTGTCCTTGGAGGGGGAAAGAAACCCTTAGTCCAGATGACAGAAAGACATTTCACTGTTTATTTACATGTGGATCACTTTGGCTAAGAAGTCCTGGTGAATCAGAGTTGCCTATTTCTTGTGAATGTCCTCATGCCGTATAATTTTGTATGTGATCCAGTAAAAGATGTTGAAAATGAGGAAGGCGAGTGGGAATGCAGCGCGGGATATTGTATCAATCCTTTTTGCACGGTCAACAAACTTCTTTTTGATGGACTCTGAATCCTTTGGTGGTGCTGGAGGTGGGTTGGGTGCAGTAGCCTTGACCGCTGAGCCATCTTTGACTTGCAGACAGTGACCCATGCCATAGCCACTGAAATTGAATCGACTGTCACGAGCAACTTCATCTTCCTGGGGGATAAAGAAGACCAATAAGTCATGCAACCACCTGTCTATCAAGCACGCCATATACTTCAGTAGTTAAGGTGCATTCTCTCCAAAGCACCTAAAGCAAATTAGCTGGTTAAGCTATGATACAAAGTCCAGGTTTCAAAGGCAAGCGAGCAATTAAAAACTACATAAAAATGCATGGAAATTAGGTGACTGCCAGTGTTTGTGAATCAGAGCTTTAATTTCTCTAGCTATAACTAAATCAGGTGCCCTAAGCAGCAGGCTGTATCCCAACCCCATAGGGAAAAGATCTGACTCCGCAAGTTTCTTATCACTCTCCTTGGGCTTGCCATGGGGAGGAAACATGGTCTTGTTGGTAGCAGAGAGTCTGCTGCAGCCAGTGTGAACTGAAAGACCCAGAGATCCAGGGGTCCAAGCTCATGGCAGTGTGTACCCATGGCTCAATATAACTGCAGCCTTGCACCTCCATCATAGATCTGTGAAACAAAGATAGATCACGGTCCCTCCTTGCTCACAGGAGCGCTGTGACAATCAATACGTCAAAGTGCACTGGACACTTGGATTTAGTGGTAACTGGGAGTTTGGTGCAATAGCACAAGCTGATATAAACCACCTTGCAGAAATCCATTATCTCTCTTCTCTGAGTGGGTAATATTTGCTTTTGTAGAGGTGAAGAACTTTATCATCACAGTAACTATGTGATGAAAGGTTTGTGACTGTGCTGGTAAATTTTCACTGCCATTTCTCCTGTCTGATAGCACAATAATACACAAGTTAACGGTTACTGGCAGCCCTCCATGAAGAATTCAAAATCAACAAAGAAGAAGCTCTATTCTTTTTCATTTCAGCAGGGATCAATTGTAGGTCCAGCAGCTTGCCCTAGTTAAAGATTTTCTCCTCGACTGACAAGTACTTCGTTGTTGACTTGAAATTAGCTCTTATTGGGCTCGCAAGAAGCCCACACACTCACATTCCCTCATATCTCTCACTAACCCGCAGGCTTCTGATCTTAACAGAGAATCAGAGGCTGCATGAAAAAACACCACAGCAGCAAGGTATTGAATAAGGTATACATTTGCTGAACTTGGGGGCTGGAAGGGAGGATAATTTACACCTATTCAGGATGTAAATCAGTGCTCCTTCACAGAAACACCTATTTCAATAATTGCATTTTTCCCTCTCCCCTGCTGGAGCATTGGAATTGGATATATCACCAAACTTGCTCTCCTTACCTTGGAGCTGACATGCAAACATGAATAACCAGTAGTGAGATCCAAGGCTGCCAAATGAGAAATAGTCACTCTGACTATGTATGACATCGAATGCTTATGGAAGGAGGATAGGAAATAAACAGTGCATTGGAGCCTCTGTCAGTTCAGCTCGAGAACTATTCTACAATGTACCTGTGAGCAGGTAGATAATTGCAGTGTTGCAAGTCTGTTTGAGCTCTTTTCTGGGGTTTATATCCCTTTCATTTCAAAAGCTTATCATCATTAAGAAAAAGAGGCATGCTCCTCTCCTTTTTCAATTTTATTTATTTACAGTTTTCAGTTCCTTTGTGAACACTCTGAAATTCAGCTTGTCCTAGTGATTATAAATATGTAAAGTGTTTTAAAGATGAACCCACTGAGACCTAAGTTTTGGATAGTCTTATAGGCAGGGCTTCTCTTGCATGACTGAACACCACAAAGTCCCCCAATAGTACAAGAAGCTGCCTTCCTTGCAGCACTTGCCCTTTTACTGAGTCTGAAGGATGAAATGCATGCACAGGACATGAGAGGTGATTAAAAAGAGTAACAGATTTTCAGCAGCTGTGTTGCCATATGTACTTCATTCATTTTTTAAAAATTTAATTTCTGTTACTCATGAGGGGTTTATGGGAGGAAATAAAATATACTGAGCTCAATGCATGACTTGGATAGTCCTGACTTCCACTGCGCCCTGCTGGGTCGCAGCTTTGTCACGTGAGGCTGAGCAATTCGTCTTCAATGCCACAGCCCCACTTTTGAGCTTACATTGTTGTCACTTGAGTGGGAAGCCATCTGACGTTAGGGACAGGGATGGTTAAATCACATTCTTTGAGGTCTTCAACAGCCAACCTTTAGCCGTAAGAAGACACCTGTTTCCCAAAGGGATTTAGAGCCTTACTGTCCCCCCACAGACAGCTGGCTGTGGCACTTCTTTCTCACAAAACTCAGAGGGAAGTGTGCCCAGTTTGCATGCTATTTTTTTTTTTATGTAGGTCTGCAGTAGATGCTGATTTACAGTGGATACAAGAAGTACAGCATTCACCTGAGGTATGAGGAGCACATACTCAGTTTCCTTCTCTGCTTGTGCAGATCTGAATCTCCTTCTCCTGGATAAATCTCTGGGTCAGTTTGTTACCAGTTCTCAAACATGGAGCTGTTTGCTGTTTGCAAAACGGTGTGTGTTTATGTAGCTTTCATTTTTGAACTTTATCAGAAAAACATTTTTTCAAAGACTAAATAATTAATTAAGAGAACAGCACTGTGTTTCTACCCTGCCACTTGCTCCTACGTTTCATATTACACTCTTACAAAAACTTAGCACTAGAGACACCTAAGCTGCAACTGCTGCGATCATCTAAGTGCTGCTGGGTGCAAGCAAAGCCACAGTCCTTACAGCCCCACCTATTGCCCTGGAGGTGCTCCATAACCACCACGTGATTTTCAGCAGGAGCTGAATGGGCTTTGCATTAATAGTCTTGGCACCTGCCTCTCCTCTGAGCGCTGCCAGCGTCTGCAGTCTCACAGGCAAGGCCTGACCCTACCAGAGTTCTCCAGCCTGACCAGGCATCACCTGAAAGACCTCAGAGTGGTGAAGTCTCTGCCTTTTCTGATGAATTCGGCCAGTAGTGTTGAAAATTAACAATGAAACACGTCAGAGATCAAGACTCACATGCTTGTGTTAGTAGAATACTGTTCCCACAAGACAGCAGAGTCAGGCATGTGTCCTGTTGGCCTCCTGAGCCCTTAAGCCAGTTCCACCCAGAATGAAACAGTGGGAACAGAAAGATGTCCTTCCTGATGCTGAAGGAAAGGGAACGGGAAGGTCAACCCAAGCGCTGGAACTTCATTGTCCGTACCGCTTGTGGTTTAGCTAACTCTTCCCTTAACATAATGGAGATGTCTTTCCTTAACCAAGAGGGTTGGTGAACTACTAGGCAACCTACTAGGGTGCCTTCTGGTGGGGTTGCAGAGTGCCTCTTCATTCCCAAGGGCGTATTCAGTTCATACCACCTGACATACTCTACCATGAAGATTCATCCAAAGACAGTCTTCTACCTGTACCGTTCACCAGCTTATTCACTGGCAGAAAAGTCCAAATTACTTTGCAAACATCTTTATCATTATTTTAACCAGATTACACATAAAACTTATACATTTTAAACCAGACAGGATCTCACTTGCTTGAATCCCAGGCTGTTTATGTTTTTACAGATTCTAAAACCAAAATCAAAGAGCAGCTGGAAGCCACTAGACATCAACTGGAGTGGCAGAATCCACTGCTACTGAAGCCATTGACTTTATCCTTCTAAAGGGATGTGAAGTTGGTCTTGCATAATACGTAGTCATAACTCAATCTGTCCTTGATAAAGACATAGGAAAAAGAGTCAAAAGCTAATATAAGAAACAGAAAAGAGATAAATAACAAGATGAAACTGTTCTTTTGCTGGTTTCCTTTCAGGTGTTCATACTCCTGAGTATTTTAGAAGAAGTATGCTTTGAAAATGTATTACATTTCCTGAGATTTGGTCAAGTGCTTTACACAGATGCTTTTTCAACAATGTATGTTTATGTGTGTTATCTTATGGTGTCATGATGAACATGTTTAAGTGTTGGCTTTAAATAATTTTCATAAAACAAGAACCACATTTTTCTCATTTTTTCCCTTTATAAATGTAGTCATTTTCCATGCTTTGCAGAGTAATGGCTTTTGATTCTCATAACTTAGTTTTATAGTAGGTAACATGTATGTCAGAGGGGTGATATTTCTGACATGGTTTTCTTACTTCATCTTCCATCCTCATAAAATTTTTATTTCTGCTGCGTCAGATCTAGAATGTAATTCATATTAGCAACTTCACAACAAAGCAATCAGGCATGGGAAAAACACTTAAGAAAATCTAGTACATTCACCACCTTTGCATGCACCATTTTCTGTACTATGCATTCTGAAGTGCTTTGTTGTGACCACTTTTAAATGCTTATTGTCAGCATTGACTCAGTTTTAACAATGAAGAAAATGAGAGAGAAGCTGGCTTCAAACAGTGTATGTAATTTACTCTCTGATGTGATTTATTAATTTAATTTTGCTACTCTTTTCCCAACATATGGTGGGCAAACGATTTAAAAGACTATCTGGTTTAATTAAATTTCAAGGACATAGGAGATTAATTTTAGGTATAGGGTAGAGAACATCAGAGAAATTTTCTTTTTGGCATTCATAAGCACAAAGTTATTATAGAAATTCAATAAATTCAGACTTGAATACAAAATGGCATCAATAGGAATTAGGCACCAAAATAGCTCTGGAGACTTCATTCCTAAATCATCATTATGATTTTGAGACACTTCCCATCTCTCAATACTTTACATAATTCACAGTGTGGTTTTGCAAAGACAGTCATGCTCACATGGTTTCAGTTCTCAGGAATCAACGAGTATGTGGATGAAGGTAGGTCACCTGAGAAACACGCTTGGACTTTGAAATTCTCTTTGGTTCCCCACAGAAGGCTCTCACAAAACTAAATTGTCAGGAGATGAGAGGGAAAGTCCTTTCATAGATTAACTGTTTAAAAGACAGTAATGGAGTTTAGGAGTAAAAGATTCGTTTCTGAGGGATTTGCTGGAGGGGATTCCAAATACCTGTACAAGAATGAATAATGGTGAAGAGGTTTATAAATGAGCTGGGACAAAGGTTCCCAAGGGAAGGTACACTGGTGAAACAGGTAATTCAAAGTGGACAAATCTAAGCCAGGCTTTCCAGAAGGATTTCTAAATGCTGAGGGACTAAGTAACAAAATGGCAGTAAATGAAATACAAGATTGGTATACGCAAGGTAACGCGCATTGCTAAAGATAACCCTAATTACATGTAGACAGTAAAAGGGGCTCAAAATTGGTTCTTTCCCAGGTGGGAGTTCGGGGTATTACCACGTAGATGTTTCTGGCAACATTAATCCTCTGCGGAGCTGCCATCAGGCAATAAGCAAATGAAACAGAAAACGTCATTCTGTTATTCACTCAGTGTGGTCAGCATGTGAACACGAGAAGCATTTCTGGTCACCCCAACTCAGTAAAGACACAGCAGAATTAGGTAGAGAACTAAGGGGAGCAGCAAGGATGATAAATGACTCTTTCTGCCTGAGAAGAAATAGAGTAGGTGAGATCTCCTAAGCTTAGAAAAGCTACATTTGGGGGTGGGTATCACAGAGGTCATAAAATCATGGTGAATGTTAATAAATGGAAGGAAAAGGAGTAGGTTATGGGGTTTTTTGTGTATATATATATATTTATTTTTTTTTCAAGGCAGGAAATAAGATGAAATGCCATGCCATTATGAGGGAGAAAGGAAGAACTTTTTTGTAAAAAATGAAGTTATCTTTCATTCAGCTGTGTAAATCATTGTGCGAGAACATTCAGAGGATGAAAATATCACAATGGCACATATTCATAGGTCTGTGTGCAGGTATTGAAAGTGCAACCTAGTGGACCCTTGGTTGATTATTTTCAGAAGACATAAAAGTCCTTCTAGGTTTGTATTGGAGCTTTTAAATACAATTTGTCTCAATATCCATACTAGACCACTGCTGGGAAAAGGATCCTGGAACAGAAGCGGTTCCTTTTCACTGAATATGGCGTGTCCTATGGGAATTCAGGTCTTCCACCTCTTGATAATACACCAGGAGCTGGAACTAATGTTGAAACGCCCTGCATTTCCACTAGTTTTTAGTACTTCGAGTGTCATTTTTTTCTCTTCACATGGTCCTGCCTTGAGGCTAAATCCCGCTGATGCATAAAGAGATGACTCTTACATAGTGAACCTATGTGTCCTGGTCCTGTAGACAGGACAAAAAAGTGAAGCTGGAGCAAGTTCTGGTGGCATTTGTTAATAAAGTGATCACTAACAGACTCCTTTGATTTGTTCCACCCTGAAGAGCCCTGGATCTCAGCTCACCTGTGCCAGACGCTATTCCCACTCCTCCTTAACCCAGGCTTCAGAGGAGCAGAAGGTGATGTAAATTGTCATTTTCTCACCTCAATTCTGTGAAAGCATAGATCAAAAACATCCCACAATTTTGCCTATGTATTGTTTTTGTTAAATATTCACCAAAGTGTTTAATCAAAAACATAAGCAGCCTCTTTCCACAATGAGAACAATCAGTCATTGGAATGTTCTCCCCAGGGAAATGGTAGATTCCTCAACATTGGACAATTTTAAGATTCAGCTGGACAGGGTGCTGGGCCAGCTTGTTTAGACGGTGTTTTTACCAAGAAAAGTTGGACCAGATGATCCCTGTGGTCCCTTCCAACCTGGTATTATATGATTCTATGTGCTGCCCTATCAGGGCCAAACATCCTGTGTGTGATAGCTGCATTCACGCCTTTTCTACCTCTCTTAACATCTATTTTCCTGTTCAATGAGTTTCGAGTTTGATTTTTTTTTTTCTCTCATTTGGACACTCATGCTTTATGAAATCTAAGTAAATCAGACTTTGTGTCACAAATATCACCAACATTTTAATTTATGGAAGAGAAGTTCATTTTTGTCTTTGGTAAGTGTGTCCAATGGACAAACTTAGGTTTGTTTTAGAAATTTGTGTTTAATAATACCTCCTATCTCCAATAAACAACAGAAGAATCTCTGAAGCATAAGTGATTTACTTACTCATTCTGTAAGAACAGTAAGTGAACTGTTGTTAATATAATAATGAAATGGTAGTTAATGTGAGTTCACCCTCTTCAAGTAGGAATTGAATATTATCCAACTGAAAGAGTAACATAATTTAAACATGTTGTGGAGCAAAAATATTTTCATGGCTTGAAATATCTTTAAGTGGAATATAAATTTTTCAAGGACTACTTTAATAATAAAGTCAGTAAGGATAATCAGTTTGTCACCCAAAAAAAAACAAAAATTTTTTTCTTTAGTAAAACAAGGCTTCTTTCTCTCAATTATGCAATCACAGTTAATGTAAATTTCTTATTCAACTTCATGTTTTATATATAATATAATTAATATTTTAATTTTGGGGGAGGGAGAACCAGATTAACTTCTGTTTTCCAAAGCATCATAAGTATTATGGTAGATTTATAGCTCTTGAATAACAGCAGATCTATTCCTGAGAGTGTCTTGATTTCCGTTCATTTTAAATGAACGTAATGCCTTAAAGTATTCAGACCCAGTGATCTGTGAATGTCCTATAGACATCATTTGCCTGGACATTTAATCTTCTCAGGACAGTGAAGTCTAGAGACTTGACTGCTCTTGGATAACTCTCCCACCAGTACCTCTCTGATGAAAGCAGTGGTTGGACAGTTTATCAGTGGGAATGGCACATTAATCTGTTTTGCATCAGACAAATACATGTTAATGACCTAGATTTGAAGGATAATCTGCTCTGACCAGAAATCTGTTGGATATAGGGCAACTAATGTCTGCTCATGCTGTCTGCATGCAAGACTGAGCAAACTGCAAAGCCAGCCTTTAAATATGTGACTGTTTCAGCTAGAATGTGGAATAACAGCTAATGGACACATCAAAGCAAAATAACATAAAGCAAGAATATATTTGCTAAAATTTTAGAACTTTGAAAACCTGAAACACTGAGGCAAACATACCTAAAATTCACATTTCCTGCTTTCTCTTGCTTTCTGCAGAACACCTGCCCCAGGAGACACGAGACAGGGCACAAGTGGATCATCCCGCCTGCCCTGTCTTGGCAGGGTCCAAGCCTCAGCCTCAGACTCCAGAGCTCTCCTGCCCTAAAACCTGCTGCAGGAACAACGCTGCCTGGCACGTCCTGTCCTGGGACAGGGGCACCCGGTGTCCCCAGCTGTGTGACAGGCCTGGGGAATCTGCCACTGCAGCACGAGTGGCACATGAGCTCACAGCCCCCAGCCACGGATGGGGATATCCAAGTGCCCAGTGCTCCAGGATTGTTCCCAAAAGGTTCTCAGCTGCTTTCCTCCAAGCAGATTTAAATATTTTTTGGGAGGATGGTTTTCACTGCGCCTTTGGGAAATTTCTCACTGGTCTCTGCCTCAGCTGTAATCATCTTAGATCACTTTATTAGAGCACTCCTGTGCCTTGACCTTGGCATCTCAGAGTACCTCATTTGTTAAACAGTCAAAATTAAAAAAAAAAAAAAAAGAAACGGAGAAACGTGTGTATGTGCATTTAGGGCCCATAAGCAGCAATCATGAAAAGGGAAAAGGGAAGGGGAAGGAAGAGATTTTTTTCCTCTCTGTTGGTGGATTCTCTCCTTCAATGCAGAAGGAGATTACCAGAGATTTTCCAGACAGACTTCATGTTTTTGTTTGTTTGTTTTTGTTGTTGGTTTGGGGTTTGTTTTGTTTGGGGTTTGTTTGTTTGTTTTTTTCCTGAGAAAAGCCAACTGATAAGTAAATACCTTCCTTTTCCAGTTATCAGTTCTTAATACCAGACTTCCAGTAAATAATGTTCTGGTGTTGGTTTTCTTTTCTTATCTTCTATAAAACAAATTATCCTTTCTGACTTTGCATATTATTTAGTTCTTCTTGTTAGCCAAGATCCCAAGCTGGATTTCTCTAGCTGTGTTTACATAGCTCTGAAGTGTGATTGGGTTAAACAAAGTATTTGTCAGCTATCTGTACTTCAAACTTGTTTCTGGAATTAAATTGTTGCATCTTAGAAACATCTTGACTACTTGAATGTGTTAGAAATTTACTACACAAATAGACATTTTTATTTTCATTTTGATTTGCTTCTGTGAGGGTTGCTCTATAAAACTCTGATATTATTTATTCAAAGCAAAATATACATCCATCATGAGGTAAAATCAATGGCACTCAGTGCTATAGCAACTTGATTGTGCAATCTTTACACAGAATTGTTGGGGGTTTTTTTCTCATCTGGTAAGTAATAAATCCACAAATCCTACAAGGTCGTTAGAAATAAGCATACAACAGTAATGAAATAAGATTTCATTTGCAATGGGTTTGATTGTTTTTCTTTTAT
This sequence comes from Pampusana beccarii, assembly GCA_013399365.1. Classification (NCBI taxonomy): domain Eukaryota; kingdom Metazoa; phylum Chordata; class Aves; order Columbiformes; family Columbidae; genus Pampusana; species Pampusana beccarii. The sequence continues at coordinate 303,648 of VWYH01006000.1, forward strand.
TGTATTACACACACATACATAAAGATACATACTCACATAGTATGTATGCACCCACACATGTAGATACATGTACTTGTGGGCATCTACTTAAAATAGTAATCTAATACCTTTTGTATTTGCTAAAGGGCTTTCTTAGTGGGAAGTCCATGTAGTGAGAATTCTTCTATTTTAGCTTAAGGTTAGGAGCTCTCTCTAGAGCATTTATCGAACTGCAAACTCCATTTTGAATAACTTCTCAAATTGCTAACTTTTTTGCTAGCTTTTCCCCTTCAGATGGGACTGTGGTTCTGAGGAACAGGGATACAGAACACATGGGCAAGAGTCATTAAACATTCCAAATCCTCTCTGCCTACGAACAGGCTCTTTGGTGGAGTGCTGTCAACTCTCCAGGAGGACCATCTGTCCAGGCCAGCTAAGCAACAGATCACCTGGTGATAGATTTTTATTACTTGGCAAAACTGATTGGAGGCTAACCTGAAACAATAGATTTAATAGTATATAAGAAAAATTAGTACTGAAAGGTGCAGGCAGAAGAAATCCGGAAGCATGGCTACAGCTGTGGAAGAGGTATTCTTGGAGCACGATCTCAGACTCTCATCTAAACTCAAGTTCTGCTCAAGAATATCAAGGAAACAGGAGAAGAAATGTCCAGTTAATTTTTTCTAGAGGAAAGAGCACAGAATAACACCAAAATAAGGGTTGCTCTCCCAGCAGCCTTCCTAAAATGTGTGTATTCTGTGTTTCATCTTTTCTGTGTCCTGGATTTATTCTACATCAGTGTTTTCAATGCCAGAGCTCCGGAGAAGCCTGTCCTTGAGTGGGTCAGGACTGACTTTGAGGATCTACAACCGCCTGACCTTGAGGTCCTACTTTTGTGAGGAGATAACACCTGGGGAAGGATCGTGTTCAGAAAACGCGTCAATAAGCCAGAGAATTAAGCAGTGCAGACCCTCCTGAGACAAAGGGAGACCCAGCAGCATAGAT
>VWYH01006000.1:305057-372826 GCA_013399365.1 Pampusana beccarii
AAAAAAATATAAAAAAAAAAAAAAAAAAAGAAACGGAGAAACGTGTGTATGTGCATTTAGGGCCCATAAGCAGCAATCATGAAAAGGGAAAAGGGAAGGGGAAGGAAGAGATTTTTTTCCTCTCTGTTGGTGGATTCTCTCCTTCAATGCAGAAGGAGATTACCAGAGATTTTCCAGACAGACTTCATGTTTTTGTTTGTTTGTTTGTTTGTTTGTTTTTGTTGTTGTTTTGGGGTTTGTTTTGTTTGGGGTTTGTTTGTTTGTTTTTTTCCTGAGAAAAGCCAACTGATAAGTAAATACTTTCCTTTTCCAGTTATCAGTTCTTAATACCAGACTTCCAGTAAATAATGTTCTGGTGTTGGTTTTCTTTTCTTATCTTCTATAAAACAAATTATCCTTTCTGACTTTGCATATTATTTAGTTCTTCTTGTTAGCCAAGATCCCAAGCTGGATTTCTCTAGCTGTGTTTACATAGCTCTGAAGTGTGATTGGGTTAAACAAAGTATTTGTCAGCTATCTGTACTTCAAACTTGTTTCTGGAATTAAATTGTTGCATCTTAGAAACATCTTGACTACTTGAATGTGTTAGAAATTTACTACACAAATAGACATTTTTATTTTCATTTTGATTTGCTTCTGTGAGGGTTGCTCTATAAAACTCTGATATTATTTATTCAAAGCAAAATATACATCCATCATGAGGTAAAATCAATGGCACTCAGTGCTATAGCAACTTGATTGTGCAATCTTTACACAGAATTGTTGGGGTTTTTTTTCTCATCTGTGTTTCATCTTTTCTGTGTCCTGGATTTATTCTACATCAGTGTTTTCAATGCCAGAGCTCCGGAGAAGCCTGTCCTTAAGTGGGTCAGGACTGACTTTGAGGATCTACAACCGCCTGACCTTGAGGTCCTACTTTTGTGAGGAGATAACACCTGGGGAAGGATCGTGTTCAGAAAACGCGTCAATAAGCCAGAGAATTAAGCAGTGCAGACCCTCCTGAGACAAAGGGAGACCCAGCAGCATAGATTTCTACTTCACTGGACATCCAACAGCCTCATGAGTACCAGGCAAGAGAACTCTATCAGGATCAGACAAAAGATGATAGGTTTGGGAGCAGCCTAAATACTGCACAGTAGGATGTCACACACAGTGTGCATTTATAATGACTAGGCATTACCTGATCTGTTTAGTCCTCTGAGCTGGAAACATGAATGGGGTCTTAAAACCACTAGCGTGAAACACAGGCAAATTGGTTAAAGAAATGGGATTCAATGGTCACTCTTGGTCCTTTTGCTTCCCTGTCTCCTTCCTTCTGCACCTGCCTCTTCTTAACACCTTTTCTACTTTTTTCTACCACACAATTTGCCTCACTAACTCCCAGTTCTGCTCTTGCCTACCTCCTCTTCGATGCTTTCATCCTCACCAATTTCCAAATATGTGGTCTCCACCTTCTGCTTTTAAAGTTCAGTTCCTTCCTCGACACCTATCCTGTCTTTCCCCTTGCTGCCCTTTGTGGCTGAATTCTCTTCCTCCAAAGAAAAGAGAAATCATAAAAGTAGAGCTTCGCCTTGCCAAGACCACCTCTGAACTGAGAGGTGTTGTTCTACCTTTTAAGAATAGCCAGGAAACAGTCAATTTTTAAAAAACTAAAATCTTCCACTTTTGGCTATCCACAGAACTCCTAATTGCTCAAAGAGTTTCCAGTACCATTTGGAAACGTATGACTTCTCATTTGCACCACTGTTCATGACATACGGCATGCTCTCTTCTTGTCATGGAAAGCTGAAAATTGCCAAGTGCATTGGCCCATGGAGCAGTGTGTGCCTTTGTTCCGACTGCCCAGAACGTGCAACATGAACCACTTTGTGGCTTTGGAAAATCAACATGAGTGCTGCAAAACCAGCAAATGGGATTCTGTTTTTATTCTAAATTTAAAGCTCAGAAAAAGAGTTGTTTGTGCATAGTACATGCTGTTTTAGTCTACTGAAAACTGACTAACTTAGTAGTATATGCAAATAGTAACGGATTAAAGATTTGGCATGCTCTGGAATACTCCAATGATATGTCCAATCACAGCAGTACCATCTGCTTTTCCTTATATGTGCTAAATTTATAACACTGTGCTAATTGCTATATTAGTTTACACACCACCTTCAGGAAATTATACTTAACAGATAAGCAATATTTGGGCTTTGTTACTTATCTTCAGCAAACAGTTAGTAAATGTCTCTCCAATTACTCTCAGCTCTCTTCTTAGAGAATGGAGTTTAGAAATCAATAACATTGATTATGTACTCTTTTTATCCCTGAAGGAATGGAAGTGGCTTGCAATTCAAATGTTATTTTTCAAAGTTTTTGCTCATGTTAGAATTTTGACAGGCCAAAACGTGATCAGGCTTTCACCTGGAGCTTGGATGCCAGTAAAACTCAAGAACCCTGGTATTGTACAGCTAAATTAAAATGAACCCCTTCTGTATGGAGTGGAAATTTTACCATATCGCTAACTGTTGTTTCTTTTCAGATGATGTTCAATTTGACGTTACAGACAATATCACCTTACTGATTGACATAATAAACAAACTTAAAAAACACATGGATGTGTCCTCCTTGTAATTTGGAAAGAAAACAAAAGTAGTGGAAGAAGACCTCTGGAGTCTGTACAACATTGGCAATATCCCCTCCTCATGCTTGCTCGCTGAAACTCTGAAGCACGGGAAGACAGAAGACCAGGCAAGGAAAAGCTCCTTTCAATGGCCATTTGGGGTTTCTAGGAGCCTCTTGCCCTGTCAGCTTCACGGCTGGGTGGTTTCCTGGTGATCCCGGCACTCACTTGCAGTTTCTCCGCATGATGGTGCACTGAATGATTTCTCCCCACAGGATGAAAGGCTGAGTTATCCCTTCTTTGGGTCTGAGGGGAGCAGGTATTTCAAAGCGTGAGACTATTGAACCATCACCTGAGGGGACGGCTGTCTAGACTATATTTTAAACATGTTTGACGCATTTTTACAGATGGTTTCAGCTTGCCAGTCTTGGAATGGCTCCTAAAATAAATGTCAGTATAAAGAATAAGACAATTTGCTTTGGATGATTAAAAGAATCTGGCTCATATATCTGAGGTGTGACAATTTAAATCATATCTTTATTTCAGTTTACAGGAAAGAAATAAACTGGGCTTCATTATTGTTCATACTGCTGGTGCTATATATTTGACATGATAATCTACAGTATTAGTCAGTAAATTGACTCACTGGACTGCCCTTGATCATATGCTCCATTTTCCACGCAGCAGGGCCCTCTCGAAAAGCTATATATAACCAGGGAGGGGAAAAAAAAAGAAAAAAAGGAAAAAAGAGAGACATTTCTCTCTTAAATCATTGTAAGAAGATGTTGCGTTCAGTTTTCCTGTTGCTTCAAAGGTTATAAATGATGTGATCTTTTTGCCATCATGCATAATATATGGCTGCTGTTTGTCTGACTTGTCAGCTCCTCGCACAGAATTGCAATACTCCCCACTTGTCACATATTCATTTTACATATGTGTTCTCTTGTAGGGTCTAAAATGAAATAGTCACTGCATTCCTATGTGCTAGCTTTCGAGTCTTGCCTTTTGTGGTCCTTCCTTCTTAAACCACAGTTGTCACGTTAGCAAACCACATGAGTACTTACAGCAAACGTAAAATCTGATCATAATTAAAATTCTGCATGCTCTTCTATTAAATAAAGAAAATAATTGTGCATCTTAATCCGTAGCTCTGCTTTTCTACCATCATTCCTTAAAAGTCTGATTACTAAGCTAATTGTTCAGGCAGGACATTTTTAGACTGCATCATGCATTTATGGGTTTTATATCGCTGTCAAGATAAGTACTAGATTAATTCTGAATCCTCATCTATGTGTTGAAAACTGTTTCCTCATTCCAGACTGAAGCTAAAATTAGGAATAACCTCTAAAAGGGGCTAGAAGGTGAAGGGCAATTCTCAGTGGTAAGAAAGGACGAGAGCACAGACTAAGAAATCAGACAGCTCCATAGGAGATTGGCACAAGTTAGAAGATAGAAAGTTGTATAGCTGTGTTTCAGCAGTGTACCTGCAGCTGTAACCTGTGCTGCTCCAGAGGGTAAGGGAACCAGAGCCTTAGGATAGAAAGAGCCTATTGCTATTCCTTCCAGAATGGTAAATAATTGTTCAGAGACTTTTTACTAACCTTTGTTCCAGGAGTACTTGCAAGTCAAGGAGAATTACAGTGTGTAAATCAGAAATACTCAACTGCAAGTCAGCACATCCACAAAGAGATATAATTCAGCTCACAGTCTCCCTGAGGAGCAATGCCTCACAGATCTCTCTTAAACTCACTCTTGATATATTGGGCACATTACAGAAGAAACTGTTTAAGAGCACTGATTAATATTTTCAGCAACTGTAAATCTCCCAGCATACTGCCTGGTGCTGGCTCTGCCAGCTGGCTTTCAAGGACTCTTCTGGTCCTGCTGCTTGCCATACTATGATTCCATGTTTGTAGTTTGAAGAACAGAATAGAAATCAATAACTGGCCAGGTCAGTTGAGTAAAGGCAGCCTGAAGCTCACACAAGAGATAAAGTGTGGTACCCCCTCCAAAATACCTTTCTATCTCCCTCTAATGAACAAGACCTCACTTCAGGAGAACTAGGTTCTTGTTTCATAGCTGAAGGAGGTAAATATTGGACAGACCCATGAGAGTCAGGCTAGGCAGCAAGGAACGTATAGCAGTGACAGGGCCTTATATTAATTTTTGCTCCAAAACTTATTACTTTTTTACATGTATAGCTGCCTGGACACTATTTAAATTGACTTTTTTTTTATGAACTGTAACCATGTCTTATTTTTGAAGTAGGGTTTATATTTCAAGCATCCTCAAAAATCCTGAAAAATAATGCTAGGGCTTGTTTTCATGGAAGGTCTTATTTTTGGGAGAACAGGGTAATAGAAGAACAGGAGCATGCAGCACCAGAGCATCTTAAAGGAACTGTTGTGTATTCGGAGATAAACATCCTTTGTGCAAACTTGAAAAAAAAGAGTATCTACAGCTATGGAGCAAGACATTTTCTCTCCCTGCAAAAAGCTGTCATCTCTGGATATTTTATTAGCCTTTCCTCACACATCTGTTTCATCTCTATGAAAAAGTACAGTTTATATCTCCACCGCATGAACATCCAACACAGGTAACAATAAGGGTAGAATAATAAAAGACACACCCTTTAACGGAAAATACAGAACTGACAGGACCGAAGTTAATGACAGATAAATCTAGGACATCTCCAAAATAAGGAACAAAATGGCAGTTCTCAAAAGCATTTAAAAGAAGAACTGCAACAGCCAGCTAATCAATTGCTTTTATGTAGGATCTGAAGTTGACGTGGAAAGTGAAGATTTGGAACAGCAACACTGACTTAGTCCTTCATGATACTACTTTTTTTAATTTTGGGAGCAAATAATCTTCCTCTCCTCCATTGATTTTGTTTCCTTGCCTGCGTGGACTGAGGACCCCCAGCCGCTGCCTGAGAAATCTGAAATGGATGAAGCTGGCTTATGTTAAGTCTTTAAATATGCTATTTTTTTCCCTGCTTTTGTACATGCAATCATCCAAACAGAAATACCTCAGATTAGGAAAGAAAAGTAGCATAACTAGTTCTCCTCCTTTCTCTTTCAACCCTGCTCTCCTTGTAGGCATGATCACTATATTCAGTGTCACTTTGTTCATTCAGTATCATTTTGTTCATGACCAATTGAGCACTGCAGCTATGCATTACAATTTGCAAAACCACACACCATCCTCTTCATTTTCGTCTAATACATAGCTTTGCTTATTTCTATTTCTTGATTAACCTCACACAGGATCTTCCCCTGCTTCCACCACCCTTTTCCCTCCCGATGTACTCTCCTGGCAGCTGCAGTGGCCATATGTACACTTAGGCCCACAAGTGCTGAAAAGCTAATATGAACAACTCACAGCAAGTTTAAGAAACGCATTTTAATAATTTATAAATCATCACATTGACCTGACTGCCCTATCCATAAAGAGTAACGGTTACTCATCACAAAAATATCACTTCTGGCTTAGAAAGTCTTTGAGTTGCAAAGTCCTGGAGTCCAGGAGGATACATCGAGGACATCTAGATGTCACAGAAAGCTTCCTGTGCTAGGCAGAGCCCTGGCCTAGCACAGGGCAACCTTCTTGTTTTTTTTTCATGTCTAGATGGAGCCTTCCACAGCAAAGAGAATCAGCAGGTTGCTCAACAGCTGCCTCATTTGGATAATGACCAGAAGAAGTGTTCCTACCAAGTCCCTTTGTCTTCTGACTACAAGGCAGCATGTTAAACAGGTGACAAGTTGATTTTGCCTAAGATGTAAAACCGAAAAAAAGAATCTAAATCCAATATTATACGCTTCTGTGGGAATTACTAATACAATCGTTTACAACCATTTTTTAAACTCTATAATAAAAGTCTATTATTTCCACTCTCTCCTCTTTCATAAAACTGATACGAATCCAGTTCTAGGGTAACTGTGTTCAGAAATTTGGCTATTGCTAGGCAGAAAGGTTAAGGTGAAAACAAGTGTTACATGAAGAACACATTGATTAGGCTGAAAAGCCAAACCCCAGATTTGCAAACTGGATAGGGAGAGCAACTAAGCTCATGCTTGATAGGGAAAGATTAAAAAGTCATTTTAAAAAAAGCTATATACAGCAATAAATTTGAAGGTAGCAGATAAATCAAGAAACAGCTAATCCTCTTTAGTTTTCCTAGGGAAATAATCACTGGAAATATTGGTGAAGCTACCTGGAGTGAGAAGCATGATACCCAAACGTAAGAGGCTCAGAGACAGAACTAGAATTACTAAATCCAGAAAAGATGAAGCCCAGGCATGACAGGACATGTCAGTATCTGAGAGCCTGGGGGAAACTGGCAATTACTAGGTAGACAGGCACAAAAGAAATACAGTGACCTATGTGGGAAACACAGTGAGAAGCTAACGTAAAGAGAATATTGTCTAAAATATGTTATGCCTTCTCTGTTTTTTCATGTGAGACACACACACATACATGCACAAATATACAAGGAGAGACTTGTCTGATGAATGATTAGATGACATTATGGACTATTAAGGAAACTGCAGCTGAATATCTGCATAATTTACCACTGGTCCTCTGTAAAGGATGGTGCAAGGACTTGCAAAACTTGCAAGAAAGGTAGTTGCCTTCTGCAAGAGACACTGGAAGATTACAGGAAATACCTATATTGTCTGTTGGTAGGCCTGGAAAATTACTGAGTGAGAGCACAAAGTGATTTTAAGAAGACTTGAGTACTCGCTTATTGGTGTAAATATCTGCAAACACAAGAATATCCCTCAAGTTTCACATGGGAATTCCCATACATTGGCTGGGTCACCAACCTTTCAAAGTTAGGACAGAGTACTTATGCAGAATAAGCACTCATGCTGCACATGCAATGAAACACATGGCATCAGACAAACACATCTTAATTCATCCGGGTATGTGAACTGGTATGTGAATGGTGAAAAGAAATAGTGTTAGGACATTTAAATACTTCTTTCAGACGGGAGATACCAAAGACTGTAAAAGAGGATCCTGTGATGCACAAGTTCTCTCTATTTCATCAGCCTGTAGTGGTACCACAGTCAAATAGACTTATTGTAACTTGCCTTGTCTGCCATAGTTAGCACAGAAAAAAGCCTACAAGACCAAAATTCTGAAGACAGGGCAAATGAGGAGATTTAGTGTCTGGTTCTACACTTGGCTTTGGAAAACCTGAAGACCATGAATGTGATAAAAACTTTTTTTTTTTTTTCCCCAGAAATATCTGTTGCACAGCTCTTTCCTGTCAACTTGACAACAGAGACAGACCATATTAGAAAAGTGGCCCCTCCATCTCAGTGAAAGGGAAAGCTAGCATAAGTTAAAAGGCAACAGATAAATTAATTTCTCAGAAAGTTTATGCTAGTGTCAGGACCGCTCCTTGCAGGTACCTATAAGACTTTACAACCTGAAAAGGAAAAGCACAACTTACTTTTCTAAAATGGCATGCAAGACCTCACATTTGTGCAATTCAGAACATGAACAGGGCTTGTGATCTCAGTTCTTAATTAGTTATTCTTTCGACAGTTGAAGATTACAGAAGGCAATTCTCTACCAGAAGCAGGCTTGGGAAAGCTTAACAGAAAAGTGAATGAGTCAGTTCCAGATGACTAGCAGAAAGAGTTATCTCAGAGAGCTACATAGAAAACCACTTGAAGAGAGTGAGGCGAAGCATGAAAACAAAGGCATCATGTCTCCTATGACTCTTGTCATTATATCACACAGATATTAAAACCTTGGCACATCAGTAAAATAACTTACATTTTTGCTAGCAGATTATATATGTGTGTGTACCAATGCACACACAGAATCAGTGTGAGAAATTACATACACAGGTTAGAAGATAAATGATTCGAAGGGTTATGATATCACTCAAAGAGAAGTTACAGGCTCGATGCAGAAATTCACACATAGGATTCTGAAATTCTTGTTACTCCACATGTTTAGACAAACACAGCAGCTTTTTCTGATCTTTCCAATCTGCTAATCCAAGAGCCAAAAACACTCTGTCACACTCAGTATGCCAGATACATTCAACCAGTCACCGGAAAACAGCTTTCCAATACGAAGTCCTCCTTGACATTGACCCTATTGTAGTAAAGAAGGGTTGTGTGGGAATAGCCAGGGCTGTGCCAGCTCTGAGATACCATAGAGAGTCCTGTCACAGGAGACCTGTGGCTGGTCTTGACAATGAGTTTTCAGATGCTCACAACTTGAAATGGGACTTTGTGAGGACTCTGGAAAGACTCGGCAACAAGCACTCAGAACACGTGGAGTTTCAAGGTGTGCTTATTCCTTCCAGTGTAAGTTTGCCCAGACCCCTCCTCATGTTGTAGCAAAGAAAATCTCCTTCCCCATCTAATCATCTACTCTCAGTTGGCCAGCTGCTTGTTTTGTGTGACATAAATTAGTATCACTACCAAACAAACAAGCAAGCAAGCAAAGTAAATAGCATCTTGCTATAGCAGTGGATCAAGTGAAATAAACATATCTGATCATTAAATCAAACTAAATCTGTCAGAATCAGGCTCTGACTGATGAGTTCACCATAAGCAACGGCTGTTAATTAGAACAGGAATGACTAAGCAATATAGCTTTCCCCCTGGAAAAAAAAAAGGTAGAGAATCGAAGGGCTTCAGCAACTCTTTTTTAAAAGTACTATAAAAACTGGATTTTACTAGAACCCATGAAGTTTTTCAGACCTTGAGACAGCATGGGGTTTCAACAGTCTAGTTAATACAATTTGGTTTTTCACAATGTCATTTGGACAACATCATTACAGAATGCTTCACAATTAATTACATTCAAATAGCAGCTTCTATCCCCTGTGGAGAACGGGATTAATTGGGTCAGATGTAAATATGCATTTCATGGATCCTACTGAACACTTGCCCATCTCACCAATTTACCACGTAATTTGATACAACTGGTGTACTATGCTCTGGAGATGCGCAGGGCGAGCACAGTTGCAAATCAGGGTAGAAATACACAGATACAGCAGTGCTGGTATTCTCAGCCTGCATTATGCTTGGCTCTAACTGTGTGACCCTTTCATTCTCTTACAGAAATACTAATTTATATTTATTCATGCTGAAATACCCTGCTGTTGGAAATGAAGCCTGGGACAGAACTCAACATTGATATGAAGTGTCGTGACAGACCCCTGGCAACATGGCGTTGGAAACTGTTCTCCTTCCAGGTGTTTTCATTCTCCCCCATTGGGAAGAGGATCTGACCATCACTGCAGTGAGAAACCCTGAAGCCAAGGCCTTATTGGGTCCTAACTCCATCCAGGTTAAGAGTAAAGATAAGCTAGCTACAGGGAAAGAACAAAGGAGCCAACTTTGGGGCAAAGTTGTTTCCCTGACCCCTTGTGCAGCCTAAGCCTAAATCTTGGGACTGCAATGGCTTTTCGCTCTCTTTCTGGAGTCTTGGGTAGGGGCACTTTAGGTTAAACACGCTCCTCCTGAAGTCCCCTCTCTTCGTTTTTTTATCATGAAATACCTATTCGAATTTTTTTTTAACTGTTTTTTTTCTTCCTTGAAATGAGGTGGGCCAGAACACATCCAGTGAAAGAATCACCATTTCCTAAAATAATCTGGGAAACAAAAGCTTGTGCCTGTGGCAGATGGTTCTTGAAAAGCTGCTTCTTGTTTCTTTAAAGTATCAAAAATAAGAATACCATTTCCTGTCTCTTTCTAGTTTCCTCTGCCCTATTTTCAGTTTGCACTCTCCCCTAGGTATAATAAAAAATGAGACATTTGCACCCAGCTGGAGAGTACCTTTCATGAGCTGGAAAACTGCAGAGTTCATTTCTGGCGTGTTTCCTGCTGTTCATGAGTAACTACCAGGACAAACTCGAGTGAAGTGCAAACTTCAGTCCCCAAGGCTTGTCAGTTCAGAGTTGGTCCTTTCAGCAGCCACTGCGTGCTGGGTAGGTACAAGAGAGGACTCAGTTTCTAAAGCAAAGTAACACTACTGAGCAAACAAAAAACCCTGGCTTTCCCAGTCCTACCTGTCCCAGGTGGTGCAGCAGACAGTCATTTTGTCATCCCACTTCTGAAATTTTGCAACGTCACTGTTCTGTAGTGCTTTTAAACTTAGTTTTATGACGCTTATATCCTGTTCGTATTTTATTCAACATTAAGGACTAATTTGCTGAACTATTTGCAAGCTGGCCAGAATGAGTCATTATGGTCTGTTACGTCCTACTTGATGCTTTCGTGTCACGCCTGGTCCCCACAGTTTGATTACCTGACCCCTGCTCCCACAGAGTACTCTGTGGTGTGCCGCTCTGATAATTTCAGCAGATAGAAAGATTCACCATTCTGCAGCCTTACCAGCTCCCCATTAGTTCTCCAATTCTCTGGTTTCCACTACCGCTGGACTAGGCATTTTTTCCCTGTCCTCAGCTTTTGTAGTGGTTTGTTTGTGGGTTTTTTGTGTTTGTTTGGTTTGGATTTTTTTTGCTTTCCAGAATTTGTGATTTTTTTTGTCCTGGTTTTGTTCTCCTGGCTTTGCTTCTGCATTACTTCAGCTTATGAACTTGCGCACATATACTCTTCCACCTTTAACTGATACCTAGATATTTGTGACTTGATATTTGGAGGTCCTTCTCAGAAACAGGTACTACACGTTCCATAAATTAGTCTGCCTTGGATTAAAAAATGTTTAATGAACCCAAATTTTTATTTAGTTTTTAGAATTCTCTCCCTTGAAATGTAACTATCTTTTTTATTTTCTGTTTCATGGTTTGGGGTGAAAAACCTACCCCATATAGTCCATCATCTTACTGTGTCTGAGCCTGTAAAACACAGGAAACACAGCTTGTTTTGAGTTTTTTTGCCTCTACTCCTCCAACAAGGGAAGAAAAAGCTTCCATTTCACTTTTCACAACACTTGTAAACAGCGCCTTATAAAAAACAGTTTCTCTCTTCCATTGTTTCTTTGTCTGTGTTTGCTTTTCACTGGAAAATCTGTATTTCCAGTAAGCTTGGTGTGTCTGCCTGGACAGGCTGCTCTTATTAGATTTTTGATCCATTGCTTGGATACCAACCGCATGACTGAAAAGCTTATTTTCCTACAGGTTACTCTTTCTCTAGGGACTCTTGTCTCTCTTTAGACTTGTACCTAGAGCTAGTCTAAGGATTTATGCCAAGGTGTTTTTCCTGTTTGAAATTATGCTTCTGTTTAAACATTTACACTCACTGTAGTAAGTCCATTTAATAAACAATAAAGATACTTTGACTGATGTTAACTTCGGCCATTCCTAGCCTATTCATGCTCACAAAGAAAAAGATAGACAAGGACATTCAGACGAAGTCACAACGTGACATGGCAATATGTTGAAATGTATTGTGTTTATTATTTAACTGGTTCTATGCAGTTTTATGCAGGACTATAACTCCAAGCTAAATTATCATTTTGGTGTATTTATCTTCTACTGGATTTTTTCTATGTAGTTACATTAAAGTGCTAATGCAATTGCCCTGGAGAAATAGAAGTAACCACAATATCTTGAGGGTGTTTATTTACAGCAGATAGCTCTTTTTAATCCATTAAGTAAGCAAGATGTGTGTGAGAGAGAAAGCCATTCAGACTCGGCTTCCTATTTTTCACAATGAATCTTGTGCGCTTGAGCTCACTCGGTGAGTATTAAAAATAGCTCAGCAAAAAGGGCTTTCCTTGAGCACTTCCATTATTCACATGATGCGGCACCTTATGTAATGCGAACCATGTACGTCATCCCGCTGAGTGCGGTGTGCACAGAGGCTAGCGAGCAAGTATTTCCACCGAGGACAGTAGTAGCAAGTGTTTTAAAGAAAAAGTCAGGCTGAAGGCACTCATTTTTTTTTCCAATGGGCAATTCCAGAAAATTGCCTGTGGGGTCTGATAGAGGAATTTCAGTATGATTAAAATGGCAGATACAGTCTTTGAAAATGGTTGTTACTCAATGCATACCTCTTCTCCTTTTTAAAGATGGAAATGTTGTATTATCTCAACAGTCACAGTGATTTTGTTTGGGTACTTGGGGTACCCATCTCACCACTGGCAGCTCCATTCAGAGACCAGCAGTTCTCTGAACCACTTGATTGGGTGTTGCCATCTTTGCTTAGTGGAGTTCTCCTTTGCTGCTGTGATCACTTAGTCTCAGACCCAGCTCTTTCGTTTGAAAACACTATTTGTGCCTCTCTTTGCTAATCTGCATGCATGTGAACCACCTTGGCTGCAGCACTGTTATTTGTATTGCTCTGTGTTCCCTGCACATGGGATTAAAGTCTGTCACAGCCTCCAGCTGCACAATTTTTCATTCAAGCTGTAAAGTATTGCTTTTAACACTAACAGTCCCAAACTTAAGCCCTATTTTTGGTCACAGTGGTAACCATCACATACATCATTTAGGAAGTCATCTCTGATATGATGGTATGAATACTAGTGTACTGTGACTCATTTTGACTACTGATCGTATAACATGATAATTACTGTTTTCAAAAAGGGATGATTGAACCTGTGTAAACAGAGTTCTGCTTCACTGGAAACCTATCATTTTGAAAAATAAGCACATCTTTTTTTTATTATTACAGATCATATGTAAAAAAAAAATTCTTGTTCGGGTGATCTGGCACTATGTAAATTTGTATTTTGATATAGCGAAACTGTACTACATCCTCGGTACCATCAGAATAATGTCTTCTGCAGCCTGGTGTCTATACAAAAACTAGTACCATGATGTATAAGAAATAGGTAACCACTTCCCTCAGCAGTGAAGTATTGCTACTCTTGAGTGTACTTCACTGTAATCAGGAAGACTACACACATCTTTAGGACAAGTGTTGGATGCTTCCTCCAACAGAAACCGCATGGGGAAGGCAGATGAGTTGAAGCACTGATTACCTGAGGATATGGGTGTTTATTCTGTATGGAAGACGGCAACAGGCCCTGATAGTGCGATGTGCTCTGATGCAATGACAGATCAATGATTTAGCTGCAAATACAATTTCTGGACCACCAGCAATACAACCCAGACTTTCCTAGAGAAACATTAACCAGTGTGATCTTTGGTTTAAGAGATCTGATGGTCTTTTAAGGTGTCTTGTGCTTTCATTCAGTACTCTGAGGGGTTGCAGCACTAAGAAGAACAAGACTCAGCAGAAGCAATAATGAAAGCAGTGATGGAGATACAGGTTTACAAAATGCAGAACGGTATTTTATCATTTTGTAGACCTAGATATTACATCCAGTAATCCTGGTCAGGCATGATTTGATGTCTATTTTTATTCTGAATGCCTATTTTTTTCTCTGCGCTGAATGATGCAGTATAAATATTGAATCACCCCTCTTTTACGCTATCTCGTCTTGATTGTGTCCCAGTCACTTGCCTGTGACTTTTAGATTCACATTCATCATAAACCCTTCATTCAGTGAGCAAGTCAAAGCTCCCTGCTTGTGAGGCTTCTTGTGGCACCGCAGGTTATGTTGCTATCTTTCCCTCTGGACATAAATGTCCTTCTTTTGAGCAGAAAAGTGCCGAGCTGCCAGTAGCATTGCTTCAGAAACCTTCATTTTGATGTGTGTCTTCCATTCACCTCTCAAGAGCATGTCGCTTCCGTGGTGGCAGTTCTCTAGGGGAAATCAACTTCAGTGCAGCTCCAGCTCTTGGGGCTTTGCAGCAAAAGTACTGCAGTGACAGGGCCCTTCTGCATACTGCCCTGGTTGTATATGTAATACACAACATCCACAAGCAGAAGACAAGTTTCTGCAAGCTTTCCTTAGAGAGAAGAGAACTGGACCTTACATGAACCTTAGCTGGACCACTAGCACTTGGTGACTGCTAAGACATGCAACACTGAGCACTTAGTTGAACTGATTTTGTACTTGTATGACATCAGCTTCCCAGTGGCAGCATAGCAGTATGGGTCACATCTTCTAGAGAGACCTGGATTTTTTTCTTTTTATGTTCAGTTTTGTATATGTGTAAATACGATCATTTCTACAGTTAGAAATTATCCGGAAATGAAGGATGTCTTCTACTGTTTGGTATTGTAGTTGTGAAAGTGAAACATTTATTGCACTGCAAACCCTCTATCCTAATTTTGCTGTGTAACTTTGCTTTGATTCTGAAAGATAATCATTCCCTTTATGGTTTACAAAACCCACTGAAATCATCTGCATCTTATAATCTCATAACTTTGCGGACCTTGGTCTAAGTCAGAGGCCAATTACAGCTCAAAAACTGCTCAGGCAATGTTTTTGTTCTGGGAAATCAGGTTCTGAAAGACTTAAACCCTGGTTCCATTTTATGAAAATGAATAAATTTCATTTCTCAGCCACCAGTACCAAGCAGTGAGCTGCACACTAAGCTCATCTCTTTCTCCATCACTGATTTTATTACCTCCACAACTCACCCATAATCTCGATCTATCAGCTGTTAGCATATTGCTTCAGATCTGCTACACGTTACGCTGCGTAAAAGATTTCAGCCCCATGGCTCTTCTCCAAGCAAATAAAAAGAAATCAATGAATAATTTTTTCTCATTCATAGATACTCATACTCCACTAAGCAGGGCTCAGGACATCACAAGGAGGAACACTGCAGGTTGACGTTTCAGGAATAAATATCATACCAACACAAATGCATTGCATTATACATATCAAGTTCTGTTGGAATGTGCTCATCTGAACACTTATGTTATGTGGGATTTTCTGTCTCAAGGCATCTTCTATGCTCCTGTCCCCCCCATTCACCCTATATTTATATAGGACCAGGCTACAATATATACATGCACTTTCCTTGGGGGTTTTGGAGTGGCGGTGGTACAAGCCAACCATGGAAAAAAGAAGGAATAAGGATGGGCCACAAGAATGTACAACATGAAACTGCTGTTCATGCTGGGGACAGTATTGTGTATTTTGTGGAGACATTTAGCAAAGAGACTGCAAGAGACTACTAGTGATGCCATCAAATTCATCCATTATGCTGATTTATGACATCACTGCACACACTAAAACTCTTGCTTTCTCTTTCTCACTATAGTTTTACCCTCAAACTTGAATTGCCGATCTGATTCACTGTCCCGTAAGGTGATGACTCTTTGCTCCGCAAGCCATTCATGCGCCGCACGGACTCGACGCTCTGATTCCCAACAGTCATAGTCTGTGCCTGTCCCCAGAGTGTCAGCATAGACAGCAGCAACAAGAATGAGAACAACACAGTGGTAACACAATGACACACGTACACAACACGCAAAGAGAAGAATGGCTCAGTTAGAGAAGACCACCATGCAAAACGACGTGAATCACTTTCAAGGCAAAACAAACTGAGAAAATTGTGAAACACAAAATAAAGAGATGCAGAAAACACCTCCTAAAGAGGTGGCCTTAGCAACTTTATTCACTATTTTAAAATCTGTGCAATCAGATTCGTAGGAAAAGAGAAAGCAAGCCTTAGCAAATGGATAGGTGTCTGCCTCCAGCAGATTTCCTTGTATTCAATTAGGACATTACCCATCTTGCAAAGAATCCATGTACTGACTGACTCAGGATAAACACAGGTCTTCTGGTGATTCGGTTTTGAAAACCTTTCTTTTAACAGTTATCAGAATAGCTATTCCCACAGAAGATGAATGACCACTTCCATAGAACAAAACCTCATAATTCTGGAGTGATGCCACTGGATACTGCTACTTAACACTGGTGGCTACTTACCTACTTGTTCATCTCTACAGAAGACATATCTGAAACTGAAGTTACAGACCCCATCATACAGCAACTTCTGCTGCTGCCATGCTCTTTTTGAAAGGAAAGGCTTCTACTAGCAGTGCATCTGGCATGTATGCCTGCAGATGGGCAAGCATTCTACTCACTCCTGTAATCTAACCTTAACGGGAATCTCAATTCACCTGACGATAATATTGAAACAGAGAACAGCACTGGAATGCTTCCCAGAGAATCCATCAAAAATTGTAGTAGCTACAAAACGTTTGTTAGACAGACCTGTCAAGACACAAATGCCTTGTGCCATTGTTGTCATCCCTCTTGTAAAGGAAACTATTATTTGTGGCTTGAAGCACTCATGCAGCTCAAGCAAATATTTACTTCACCTAGCAAATACATATTTAGAGCATAAGCCTAAGTATTCCTACTGATACTGAAAACCGGTGAAATAGATACAGGAACAATGAAGCATCCTATAGTTGTGACAGTGATAATAACTGGATTGAAATTCAATTTAATATCTATTCTTGTCTTTCCATTTACCAAAGAAAAAATCAGGAAATATTAGAAATAATAAAATAAATATATTTCTATGGAAATATTTATTATTTGTTATTTATAAAAAATATTTATATTTTTTATAAAAATATTGCTAAACTGACATCTAAATTTAAAAAAAGACTCTCTCCTACATTTCAGTCACTGGTATAAAATGACATGATAATGGTACTCACAAAGAGTACCTTTGCTAAAAATTTGAGTTAGTATCAGTGAAAATCTGTGAAATACTAGAAGTATTCTCTTTTTTGAAGTGACCATGTTTCCTGGATTCAGCTGGGAAAGACACAGTCGCTGGTGGTTTAGAAGCAAGAGCGGAACTGCTGGTCACTCTGCAGTGGGCTTTGCTAAGGAATCTCACTTTTTAGCATGACTAGCTCTGGTAGAACTAGAAAAGACAGGTCTCAAGCATGTGCACCTGGATGTTGTCAAGTAAACAATATTGGCATTTTATCTACACTATTGCTTCCAACTGTTTCTTATGTGCTGGTGAGTGCCACATAATAGCATGATATTTAAGGACCAGAAGAAAATCAAATTTCACAAATAAAACTACAACTGCCTTAGAAACTGTGAGAAGATAATAAAATTCTTGGAACCTGTGACCAATCTATTGACGTTTATCAATAGCATCATGAACTGCAAATAAAACCAGCAGCCAGTTTTCAGCTCTTTATCAAGTAGTAAAAAACTCAGAAGGAAACTTTAGAATAAGACTCTCCTGCAAGGGCAAGAAGAACTGAGGTCAGAAATCAAGCTGCACACCAGTGTGCTGTCAGGGCAGACCAGTAACCCCAAGTAAAGAGCAGCTGTACCTTGTTTTGTCTTCTTTGCCTTCTTCGAAGCCTCAGAAACTCCTTGTGCTGCCGTGAAACAAAGTTGACTGCTGCATATTCCAGTAATGCCGCAAAGACAAAGAGAAGGCACACAGCCATCCAGATGTCGATAGCTTTTACATAGGAGACCTAGAAAGAAGTAGGACACAGCATGTTTTATTTTAAACTTCTTCATAAGCTGAAGATATTGCCATGAAAAATAAATATATTTATTCACAGCATGAGTTCCAGTTGTTCAATGAGGTGGAGTTTTTCTTGGTTTTGTGTTTTGGTTTGTTAGTTTTTTGGCTTATGACAAATAAATAATCCATCTATTAATGGAAATGTGTGTTCACAAAAAATACACAAAACATGATCTACTGCCTTTAGGATAAGTAATCAGGATTAGTTTAAAAAATGCAAGTGCTCTTACAGTCACAGTCACAGCTTATCAGAAAGAATATGAATACAGGACGTGATACAGTGTTTATTGAAAAGCAACTCTAGAAAGATTATAGGTTTTTTTTTTTCATCTTTTATGAATCAATTACGATATTGGTTAATCTATGTTTGGTATGCATAACCTCAAAGTAAACTCAGGGTACTATACCTTATTGATTGTTATGACTTTACTAATATATATATTCTTCAATATTCAATCCTAGTTACCTGACCTTTATCCAAAAACTCTATAATAAAAATAAATCTTTATAAATATTATTTACTACAAATACCCACATACCGTATTCCTCTCTTCTAATAAAAGCCTATTCTGATTTGAACTCACTGGTCCACAATAAATTCACATGTGTTACAGCACTAAAATATCACAAGGTTTTTATCATATTACCCACTCAGTGGGCCAACCGTAGCCAATTAATGAGCTACACACTGAGTATATCAAAGGTACATTGTCCTCCATAACTTTATTTGGTCTCTGCCTTTCTTTGTAGTCTTGCACTTTTTAAGCAAAGATCTTATGATTAGGCAACAGCAGGTTGTCTCTTTTGTCTTTTGTTTACCAGCTGTTGCATCCAGGGTGGAACTAAAATTATCTGACTTTTAATGTCTACAATATACGTGTGAACTAGTTGCCTAAGCTCATTTGATATAAACAAATCAAGGAAAGAAAAACAGGCATTTCTAGGATGCAATGCATCTGAACTGTTTTAGATGTCTTCTTTGAGATGAGATGAATAACACCCTAGTAGTGCTTCTTCATGTCTGCAAAGAGGAGTTTAGTACCACTATCTCAGCATAGACTCATGGTGTTTTACTCAGTTGTCTAAATAAAGGAATCATGTACTGTCACATTAGGCACCTAGCCTCCCTTTGCAAATCCAGCAGAGCACAAATCTCCAGTATCATACTAACCAGTCCTCTGGAGATGTCTGAGATACCTAAGGTCATCGCAAATGGCACCACCATACAATTCAATCAAGATGAGCAAGATGGATTGTACCTAAACCTTGAAAAATTATAATCAAAAGTGTTTAAAATCTGAATAATACCCTGCAGGCCAAACATTTCAATGCAGTAAAAACATACAGTGGTCTGAAAATAGAACACGAAGGATGTATTGTGCATCTAATATTCTAATGTTTAGGGGAACAAATCTGCAACTCGGAAAATTCCACTCCTACCCTTTACACACACTATTCAAACTGATCTTTCTCTCATGGTCGTGGCTATCATTTCACAACAAAGGGAAGCACACCTATTTCAGTAGCTTTTGCTCCTATTTACCATCTGCCTGAATAGCATCACTTTTCAGACTCTGCAGAACAACTTTTGTTAACGTTGAACAGAATATACTGCAATATGCGCTCCAGAAAGCAGCATGAGCAGAGGAAATGGCATTTAAAGCCTGGCAGAAAGGATTCAGAGCTCCATCCTGCAGATCCTGAACACTGAGCAGGAAGTTTTAGAGAAGCCAAGTACTGTTACTCAGCTTGCACCATGGGAAGATACATTTCAGTAGCTGAGGCTATAGCGCAGCCCCACATTGCAATGCCCACCATACGACATGCATAGGCTGAGACGGAAGAGGAGGATTTAACAGGCTAAGGTGGCACTATGAATCTGTACCTTTCAATTAGATACACAGCAGATATGCACTTCCCTCTCCTATACAAAAAATATTTTACAAGTTACACCTTTACTGAGGAGCTGTGAAACCCAGTGAAATCTCAGCAATGTCCCAGACACTCTGTGCCACAGGCTGAGGCGCAGTAGGAATCAAGTCGCTGTAATTTCTGTAAAATGTAGCTGACTTTAGATTGTTTGCTACCTTCCTTGAAGGGGCAGCTTGTTTTCCTTTACAAATGCCCTTAGGAGACGTATTAGACACGCATAAACAGCTGGGCCATGCTGCCAGAAACAGCACAATGCAGGAGCCGAAGCCACGAGAATCAGCATTTCTGACTGTGCAAATCCTGTCCTAGTGGGCTTAAAGCAGAGAGGACAAAATAATAAAGGAAGCCCTGAGTTAGCATTCCTGCCACTTACACAGTGCTACCGTAAATGGCATCCACACAATCGCCGAGCCAGCTGGATTATTTTAACTGTAGCCTGCTGGGCTGGAATCAGAGGGTCACAATATACTTGGCAAGTACATAGCTTGTTTTATTGTTTAGCCATTGCCACACCATTGCATAGCTTTAAATGAGAAAACAGAAAGCAATTGGTTCCAACAACACGTTAAAACCAGTGATAAACAGAAAAATCATGCAATGGGTGAAAGCTGACCTTTTTGTTTTCAAATAACTTTCTGTAATTTTATCTGTGTATCCCCAGTACGTACAGAATTATGCTGCTAAAAGCCTGAAGGCCCACGCAATTTTCTGAAGTAAGACTTTTTTCTAGCCACCTCTACTCATGGAAAATGTTAGAATGGCCCCCCTTGGTACACATTTCCAAAGAAGTCCTGAAGTGTGTGCCCAGATTTTAGACCAGCACTTTAGTACCTAAAGCACGCACAATGCAAAGATTCAGTGGATTTTACGGTCTCTGTCTGCTTTAGCTGACTTTAACCTCTGTTTTCTTTCAACTAAGAAGTGATAATATCTACCAGATTGCAGAATGATCTGAAGTGAACTTCTCTCAACCATCCCTGCTGTAGCTGTTGTACTTCGTATGAAATTGCTTAAAAATATATTGGCTTGGGGACTGGGAACAGTCTCCATTTCCTAGATGCAGGTCTTAAGCAGTGGAATATGAAGTAATTCTTTGTTTCTGTGCCCCAAACACATGCAGGTGTTGAGAGGAGTATTTCCTGGTACTTGAACAATTTCTTCAGTAAGGTGAGCACAGAAAGGATGTGAATTTGATCTGCACATTCCAGGTGGGTGCTGTAACAACTTGCCTACCACATGCTGTAGCTTCTTAGTGTGGTGTCTCACATGTCAATGAAATGCCTTTTCCCAAGAACTCCTCAGCCATTTGCCACTTATCTCCACAGGAAACTCTCCACTCAGTAGGCTCTAGTGTACATCTTTTTCCTAGGTGCTTATTTCTCCTTTGCACTGTACAAGGAACCTTTAACATCTTCTTTTCAGTTTAAGATATTGCAGAGTGACATGTTTGTAGAAGCTGGGGTCCTCAAAACTGGGCACTTTGTGATATCATAGGCACACCCGTTGTTTTGGGAGGTTCTTCCACCAAAGTCAAAAACAGAGTTACCAGCTACGTTTTTTTTCCCCAAGTCATAGTATTGTATGAAAATTTGTATGTTTGCTCAACTAAAAGGCTTACATCACCTGTTCATCAAACAATACTGTACTTTCAGCTTTGTTGACTACCGTGCCCATGTTCCATGCCTCACGCTCCGTAGTCACTATTGTGGCTGTGCGGGACAGTATAGACCCTGATTTTTTTGAAGGTTTCATCTTGCCTAACTTAGAATATATTATGTACATGTGGGGTTTTTTAAAAATTAATGGTAATAAATAAGCATTTTTAGGACAAAATGCATCTAAGTGGAAGGCAGATGTCTATACCATAGCCTCTACCCTAAAAATGCCAATCTCTCATTTTTGGCCAAGACTGGCATTTTGGTTGGCTACTTCAGGCGTATATAGCTGCTTGATATGCGCCCATGTTCGTTAGATAAAGCCTGTAAATCATCCCTATTAGCTAGTGTTTTGATTTAACCCTAGACAGAACAGAGCAGAGTAGAGCAAGTTATCTACACGAGCCTACGTAATAGGGACTGTTACCTGGGTATTTGCTGCCTTTCCTATAATTTCATTTTCAGGACAGGATGCAAGGTGTGCAGTAACACTACAAGTTCAGAGTAAACATTACCAAGCTACCAAGTATAAAATGAAAAAGCAGTAGTGACTGGTGTTTTTTCAAAGGTAGACCTTGTAAAACTTTCTCTGAAAAGCCTGTAACCCTGACAGCACACTGTCTCCCTTTGCTTTGCAGTACTCTTAGAAGTGAATGTCTGCAAACTCTGCCTTGTTCAGCATGATCATGTTCAGTACATTAAGATTTACTTGCCTTTTTCTTTCTTTAAATAGCTGCTCCACTTTTTACTGCATTTTTCAGAGCTTCCTCTGTAATGTTTTATTTGAGGGCGATATTTAATGTTCCAACCAATAAAACCATAAATTATATCAATTATACAGATGCTCTACAAATGTTTTAAGGCCAGCTAATGAGGGGAATTTTTTGGAGTGAGAGCTGACTGCAGCAAGAGCAAAGTATGATAAGGCTGAGCGCAGTAAATGTGACAAAGCAACTCCTTTGCCTTCATAATTTTGCTGCTTTGTTTTTTGGACATGTAATAAAAGTCCAGTTTATGCTCTATACAGCACTCTGTAGCATCAATGACCCCAGTGAAGTTCCTGGAAACGAAAGTCCAAGCAGGATTATACTGCTCATGAAGGCCTTCCAAAAATTACACCTTCCACTTTTCCAGCTGGTTTTGTTTCAGTACTGCAACTCTCTCACAGCTTTTGGGTACCTTTTGACATATCACCATGTGTCACCACCGGAACGAAGCATGCTTTTGTGGAGAGATGCCAGGGGAAAACATGGTCATGGGTCCTGCAGATGAGCAGCTGTCATTCGTTGACATCAGTGAATCAATCCAAATGTGAGCTCTATTTCTGCTGCAGCACCAGCCTCATGAGACTCCAGACAACTGCTTTAACTCTCTGATTCTGTTGAACAGGTGTAGAATGGAAATAAAGACATACCCATTCTCTTTCAGAGTTCTGCATTTTTAAAATAAGTTCAATATGCAGTGCAAGGTGCTCAGGTTGTGTTAAAAAACACATATTCACTTATTTTGGTTGAGAAGATCTCATGGAAAAACACATTTGACCTGTGACCTGAAGCTCCAAAAGTTTGCTTTTGCATAATACCACATTCTAGGCAAGATTTTTTTAACTAGTAAAATTTTGAGCTACTGAGAGATGTTACAATTTAAAATTAATTTCTCCTATGCAGTAAATTAATCTTGTGAGGGAAAAAGTTTCAGAGAATTTTTCAGATTGGAAATGTAGAAATAGAACAAAGTAGCATTTAAAATCAAAACTGAAATAAAAGTTATGTAAAACTGTCTTCCAGTACAACACAGTGGTGTTGCATTAAATTTCGTACACAAATTTATGTTATCGTAAAACTTACTAGATTTTTTTTTCAAATCTTGAATTCATAAAGAAATTGATAGCTCTCTTCTGCATATCACCTTTATATAGCTGAAGGTGAAAGCATCAGTCCTGCGTTCATCACAATTTCCAGGCAGAAAAACTTCTGAATTAAGAATGTACTGTCAGCTGCTATTACAAGGAAAACCTTTTCCTTTTTTTTCACTCATACTCTGGATCTTTCTCTTCACCCAAGTGTTCCACCTCATGAAACGTCATAATTCTAAAACAAATTCATATCAGAAAATGTAATTTACTTTCCCAGTCCTAAACCCTCAGTCATTTTATACTTTGCTGTTGTTGCAACACTTTTCAGTTAATTATCCTTCTCACTATGCAATTTTAAACAGCCAGGTCAACAAGATTTTTTTTGGCCTAGTGGACAATATGGCGTAAACTGGAGAGTGTTTTAGATTCCACCAAGTTTAAAACTAATGAGATTGATTGTCTGG
The DNA here is from genome assembly GCA_013399365.1 of Pampusana beccarii. Classification (NCBI taxonomy): domain Eukaryota; kingdom Metazoa; phylum Chordata; class Aves; order Columbiformes; family Columbidae; genus Pampusana; species Pampusana beccarii. The sequence goes on from VWYH01006000.1 coordinate 328,891, forward strand.
TGAAGAAATCTTCATGCAGTGTTCAGGAGAGGGCAAGTAGAGCAACCATCCACTGCAGCTTGTGTGTTGGATGAATGCAAAAATATCAGTATTTGGTAAATGTGAAACACACTTTTCCCGGTTATTTTAATAAAACAACTCTATTTTTTTAATTTACCAAATTTTTTTTTTCCAGAAACATTTACTTCCTCTTCCATTAGAATCATAGAATGATTTAGATTGGAAGAGACCCTCAAGATCATCGAGTCCAACCATAACCAAACTCTGGCACTAAATCATGTCCCTAAGAACCTCATCTATACATCTTTTAAACACCTCCAGGGATGATGACTCATTTTTAAATGAGATGTGGGCAATTTTCAAAACAAAACAAGAAACAAGAAAGAAATCTTTAGTTTAAAAATGCTGAAACAAAATTTCCCACCCTCCCTCCATCACTCAGATTCCATCTGAAAGTATCTACCTAACTCAGCAGGGACACACAAGTTATTCCAGTTACCCAAAACTGCCTTCTTCAGTGAATAAACTATTCATCCAAAATTTTTTGCTCTATTTCTATCACTGTTTCTGCCAAGTCATGAGATGCTAAACCTCCCACCCATTGCTAAGGCAGAACTAAATGCTGACTGCATTCAAGCCAGGAAAAGTATGGAAACCATTTACAGTTTGTTTTTCTTCAAAGCTGAAGGAAAATTTTCTTCATGCCTTTGAAGATGACTGGGGAGTTAAGGTACTTACAAAAACGCTCGGATAGAGGCCCCTGGAGCAAGCTACTCCCCACCTTCAGAGTGGGGCTGCATCCAAGAAACTGCAGGTATTACCCAACACTTTGCAAACCATTTGAAACCATTACATTTGAAAAATGTAATACAGTCCCAGAAATACAAAAATAGTTATCAAACTGGTGAAACCAAGACTGCTTATTTTTCCTTCCCAAGGGCATATGAAGTATTAGCATCTTCATCATGTGTAATTTTGTGCAATCACATGGTGTAGCTGCCTTGTATTTCCCATTCCTGTCAATTCATTCTTTCTGTACAGGAAATTTAGGCAGGATGTACCATTTCCACTTCAAAAGCCCTTGACTTCCTTGAAAATACAGTGACTATTTTATGGACACAAAGAAAAAAAAAAAGTAAGTAATAGCTTTAGGCAGTTTTTCTAACAAAGCAGGTTACAGCTGAGAAAACAAAGGCTTGTGCTTTTGACAGAAGGTGGTGTTGGTTGTCAGCTTGGGAGCAAACTGGGTGATTTTATCGTGCATTGATAATGCAGGGATGGGGCGACCTCTGCTACTGGGAGTGAAGCAACACCAATTGAAATTGTAATCAGGGTCAAAAGGCCACTTTTGCAAACAGGTAGTCAACTGTGTGTTGTATCACTTTTCAGTATGACAATGAAGTGGAAGTGCTTCTTATGTCTAGTCCAGGAGTTTAATTCTGGCTCAGGCCACTACAGAAATGGTTAACAAGATGGTACAGAGGGAAATTATGGTTCTGATGACCCTCCCCCCAAGAACTGTGTTGAGTTCATGCCCTGCAAACAAAGGCAGAGTGGAACTAGGAATGAGCAGATCCGCACCAGGGTGTGCAAAGTTTGGGCACACATAAGGACCAAATAATACAGGGACTAGTTATTTCTGTCTGATTGTTTCTTTTCTGTCTCCTGCAGAAACACATTTTGGGGAAAATCAAAACGATGGAAGTGAGAGAGGGTAAAAAATGCAAGTTCCTCTGTTCATCACTAATTAGGACTTTGATTTCCACCACTGCTGACTTTTCTCGTTGCCCTGATCCTGAAAAACATACCTGGCAAGAACAGGCCAGAGAATAACACCACTCCCACAAGCTCAGCCATACCCTCAAGACCATATGGAAACAGAAAATTTTGGTTCTTGTCGCTGTCCAATCTGGTTGCCTCTTTCTGACGTCTCTCCTGGTAAAAAGAGTCTGGCTTAATCAGCCAACAGAAGTGTACTCTGCTGTGGTGTTAGAATCATGGAATCATAGAATCATCTAGGTTGGAGGAGACCCTCAGGATCATCAAGTCCAACCATAACCTAACTCTAGCACTAAACCATGTCTCTAAGAACATTGTCTAAATGCCTTTTAAACACCTCCAAGGATGGTGACTCCATCACTTCCCTGGGCAGCCTGTTCCAGTGCCTGACAACCCTTTCCATGAAGAATTTTTTCCTAATATCCAATCTGAACCTTCCCTGGTGCAACTTGGGGCCATTTGCCCAGATCAAGAGGCAGCGAACCCTAACCCAATACAATCAAGAGGCAGCGAACCCCAACACAGCTAGAGCTGGTATGGTTTTGTCAGATCTCAGACAAGGCAGTAAGATCCACCGTCTGTGTTTGAGCCGTCTCAGAAAGAGACCTGCAACACCAAGCACCAGGTTATTGCTGCTAATATTCTGTACATCTCTGGTCTTTTCCTCAGTCTCACTTCCTGTTTCATCTTCTGTCTTCAAGAAATTGCTCTTGAACAAGGCCTCACAAACATTTGACTAAATCTTTCTCTTTTTGCCTTCAAAAGCAACCAGATTTATGATAAAACTTTCTACAGCAAAAAGGAGAACAATCCTTTGTGTCCCCACAAAAGCTAGGGCTCTCTGTACACATAGACTCCCCACAGGTTACTACAGTATCTCAGTGCCCCACCAATTAATCCTTTGAGTTTTGCAGAAAGGCAGAAAAGCAAGCTCATGTTTGCAGAAATAAAATAAATAATAGCAATAGTTGTGACATGTGACTTGCGTATGGACCAAATAAAGTAATCAACAGATTGGAGGAGCCATGGTGATCTGTTTATGATGGCAACAAATAAGGACTGATTTCTCAGCTACAAGGAAGCAGCTTCTTATTGTTAAGTAATTGAAAGACATCTCCGACACAGAAACACTCCCATATCCAGCTGAAATCAGTGCAAATTGAGAATTATATGTAGCTGCGTTAAGACGTGGGCAAATACACATACTGGCAGCCTTTGTAGCCAGATGACAATGTCAGTCTCTGGTCTCATTTACAGTAGAAGTTTATGGCCCTTTCATCCTAGTGAAATCAACAGGTAATATTTCTTTAATGTCATTAAATGCCCGCTTGACTACTTGGGCGCTAAGTGGTAATTTCTTCAGTAGATGAGAGCTTGGATAAAAACAATCACCAAGGACAAAACCTGAGGAAGATTAAAGAGGAGCTGTGAAAATACGATTGCATGACTGCTAGCAAGAACTGCCGGCAGGATTTTGAAACAATGTTATTAAATTCATAAACAGAGAAAAATGCTGATACTTACCAAAGAAACATTTATATTTAAGAATCTCTTGAAATAAGAAGTCAATGTGGTACGTATCTGTGTACAGCCAGAATGCCTGTTCTAAAATGTCAACCTTTCTGCTGTGATTACAGTTTTCCGAGATGTTTGTTTGGGGTTGTTTTTGTTTTTGTTTTCAAACAGAGCATTAACTCAGGTTCAGAAAATCCTTTCCATTTCCTCTGTAGATCCAAAATGCCTCAGCTACCTCAGGTGAAAAGTAATCTTCATTCAGCTCAGCCACAGCCACGCTAGCTGTAGTTATTACCTCTGTCACCCAGTTAGGAAGAATTGCACCAAATTGCGATATTCTTTGACCTTTGAAGAGTTAACTGACTCAGTGCGTGGCTGTTATCAAATAACAACTCAGAATTTTATTTTTGTAGCAATAGGAAAAATCTCTTCCTTTCATGTACAGCAGGTAAGAATCACAGAACTGGCAGATGGTACTGCAACTACCGTGATCAATACCAGGAACCTTTGCACCTATACACACATTTTAAGATTTATTTTTCCATTGGATAGCATAAAAATTGTGTTAAAGATCAGGTGACTGCAGAACATCCTACAACATCCTCTGTGTGCTGTATTTCCTATTGTAGTCACAACTAAGTGAACCATTAAAAGGGATCCAATTCACTGAACCAAACAACAAAAGCCTAAAATTAGAAAAAGAATGCCTGGGGCAATACGCCTTTATTTTTCTTTCGCTCTTGGTCTCTGCTGTTTGTGAATAGAGGACTGATTTTCTAATTCTTCTCTAAGATTATACTCCTAATTTCTGGATTTCTTAGGACTTCCAGCAATGTAATTTGGTGGGAAAAGTACACTTGTTTATTTTTATGACTGCCAGTCTCTCTAAATTAGAGACAGGTAAATTAAATTAATCCTTTGGTCAGATAAAATTGCCTTGCCAATACTAAATATAACATCTGATTAAAGCAACCGAGAATGGGATGGTTCATTATATCACTCAGTATCTCCGTGTGCTTTTTTCTTGACTATTACTTGGTTAGTTACTTACTATTCCTGAGCCACTAATCATTCTTAATGATTCTTCTGGCTTTGTATTCTGAATTGCTGCTTTCACCTGATTAAATCGGAATGGAAAAAAATGCTTTATTTGTGAATAATTTAAGCGATATGTAACTAACAATAATGGTGCAACAAATAGATCTGTATATTCAGTCTGTCAAATTATTGTCTTTCTATCTTTGGTTAAAAAAGGGGAGATTTTTAAATGAAAAATAAAAATATCCCTAAAAAAAAAAGATCCCAAAGCTTACATCAAAGAAAACATAGGCTAAGGAGGGATAACACGGTCCACTTCCAATTGTAAGTGTGAGTGAGTCATATTTAATGTACGGTAAAGCACTTAAGGAAATGCAGACTTGAAAGAGGATGTACAATGGGAATAATAGAACATGGCAAAGGTGAAAATGTACGTAGAAAGAAATTGATGGTCTGAATATTAATAAGCAGAAAGAAAGAAAGAAAATGCAATAAAGAAGACAGGTTAACAGAAAGAAAACGGAGTTCGAATGAAGGGGAATGAACAGCAGCATTTAGCAAGACTTACATTAGGATTTTTTTTTTTTTTTTAATTTAACTAGATCAATTTTGAAGGGATAAGAGCTGCCACATTAATGTAAATATACCTATCACACACTGAAATCAGCTCTAGCCCTTAGGCTCAGGATCTGGAATCCACGCTGCATTTGGTGACACTCAGGTTGCACGCTCAGACCACTGCTTTGCACAATGTCATCTCCCTCAGGAAGGTGCAGAAAGCCAAGCGCTTCTTCCTTTCCCACTGGCTCCTCCAACCCAGGACCTACCTGACCCACTCTGTAGGTCCCACTAGCCAGCTCCAGACTGGGCAACCTGCACCCCCGCTTTGGAAGAGAAAGGCTGGGACTGAGGGCTTATATTGCACCAGGTTTTGTGGTAGAAGCAGACCCACACAGCAGGTTTGAAGCTACTGGCAAGTACATCCTTTCTTGTTTTTCCTGTTCATATTATTCGAAATTTAATTATCCTTTTGTTCTCTTATCTAAACTCAGGTAGTATTCCCTAATGTATTTGTCCTTTCCTGATGAAGTTTTCTGACAAACTAACATTTGGTAACTGAATTAAATTTTTATTTACTTGTGGAAGACCAGCCATGGAACAAAAAAGCAAGAAAAACTAGCACAGGAATATGTCATTGTAGGCTCCTTTTTGTGTCCGTGTGGAACTGGCAGGAACACCTGAGAGGACTCACCAGGCTATTCAAGCACAGAAGAGACAGTGTTACGTTTCATGCTCATTTTCTGCTGCAGATTCTGATTATTTGTAATAGCTTACTGATGGTCGCTTCTAACGTAACTCAGAATGCAATTCTCCCCTCAGCAATTCAAGACACAATACAATCTGTTGATTTATAGCAAAAAATGGGCCTCCAACTTCTGAGACTTTGCTTCCAAGCAGACTCTTGTACTAGGGTTTTGTTTGCAGCTATCATGTTTTTCATAGAATTTCATTTTCACCTGAGCTGTAAATCCAAGTACTTTCCGAATCATACTGTAATGTTAAATTGTCTCCAGGACTCTCATTCTAAGAGCTTTGTTCAAAACTGTGCCATCACACATCAAGGCTGAGCGAAATAATTTTCAGGCACAACAGTTCGGAAGCTAGTGCAAATATATTAAAAAGCAATAGCTGAGAACATCAGAGCTTCTCACTGAAGGAAGTTTGTGCAGAAGCCTTCTAGCTGTGCACTCTTGTTTTCAGGACACATCTATACTCTCCAGCTTAACTTTGAGCCAAAGTATTGGAACATCATAACAGGAAAGTCCTTAAGGTTATTTGATTGCTTAGTGTGAAGTCCAATGTTTACTACTATAAACTGCCCTTTGTTCCTCATCCATTTTGTAATGCCAGAGTGTGTGCATTTGTTCTGTACTGTCTGCAATTCTAGTTAAAGCATCCAGAGACTCTCTAAGGAACAGGAAATCGGAGCTGCACATCACCAATCACAACAGTGCCCATAAGACTCTCAGTACCAGTGACTGAGGCGGCCTAGAGTACAGATGGAGAACTGTATGCCGTATCATGCAGGCAGCTCTCGGAAAGGCTGCTTTTGGCCCTGGAGGTTGAAAGCACTGCAGCATGAGTGAGTGGAATGGTTTCCATGTCAGTCTGATGTCACATGCTGAAGACTTGTTGAAGTCTGTTGCCCTGTAGGAAACAAAAGCTTTCTGGCTGCTTGCAGGATGACTTCATGATGCTGACAGATGGATGTTCACCTTACAGAAAGGCTAGAGAAATCCTGGAGGTAACTAGAAATTCCATATCTACTGAGCATATCACCGCTGCTCAGTGAATATTCACAGCGAAGACTGATCACCTGTGCAAGAAGTGGGGAATAAATCACTTCTGATTCTCTTATTTCTATTTGGTGTGTTATACAGGTTCTTGCATACGATTTATTGGGTTATACCCTCCCTGCAAGCACGGCATTGTAACTGATGGTATAGATCCTTCTACTTTTTTGTTTGTTTGGTGTTTTTGTGTGTTTTTGTTGTTGTTGTTTGTTTGACTTTTTTTTAATTTTTGTATGTGTGTTTGTAGTTTGTGTCACATGCTGTATCTGTAACAGATGCAGAGTGTGTAGAACCACCTACAAGGAGGGAAGACTCTTGCATCCTCGAGGAAGTGCTAATCCTGCTCAAATGGAGGAGGTTCAAAAGGCTTAATGATATGGGATCTGGAGAAACTGCACTGAGGAGAGGCCAGACATGCCTCAGAAACAATGGAGGGAACAATTTCCTAAGACCCAAAGGGGACCAAATTGAGTTTTCTGCTACTCGAAGTCATCGGGATGACTGCTATTGAGGACACAGTAGGTAGGAGGTATATGGACCTTTGCATTTCTGCTCAGTCTTACCTCGTTGCTTTGAGTTTACTTTGTTAAAAAAAAAAAAAAATCAACTTTTCTTCTTCTATTCATGTTCTGATGAAACATGGATAATTTTTAAGTTCAAAAAATCTTTTTCTCTCTTTCAGCATCTCATTGTGAGAAGAAGATACAGGCACACCCACCCCAAAACTCTGGCTGATACGGGGTCTTGACACAGGCACCATTTTGCAAAACGAAGAGACTCTGCCTGTCAGCCGACTGCCCAGCCTTTCATGTGCCAGACACAGAGCCAGTGGGCGTTTCCTCTGATACTCCTCTCTGTACTCCCAGGGCTTCAGATCAAGAAGCAAAAGCCAGCTTGTTCACCAAGAGCATAATTTACGGCTGCCCTGCAATGCCCCCGACAAGGAGCAGCCGTGTAGTGCACAGGGCCCTCACAGGGATTGTTCCTCTTGCAAAGTCACAGACCTGGATGCCCCAGAGCCTGTTTCCTCCTTTCCATCTGATGGTGGGACCACCTGGCAGGGGCACCGCTTGAGCCCAAGGTCTCCAGGTGGAGCACAGCACATGTCAAAGGAAGGAGAAAAAGGGAAGAGTTTTTCTGACTTTTGGGCAATTCTGACCCACTCAAGGGTGTCACGTAACTTAAAAGAAGCTTCAAAACTGAGCCAGCCCACGCAAGGGAAGACAACAGCCTATGTATAAATAACAACCCGTATAACATTTCCCCTGTCAGTTCCGTAAGTAGCTAGAGAAGAACAAAGCTTTGACGTGAGTCATGTTAACACCCTCTCTCTTTTTTTTTTCCCTAACTCTGAACATTATAGAGAAGCTCAGAACACACATTGCTCAGAATTTTAAATCATGAAGATTAAGGTCAAATTATAACTCTTTCAGGAGACTTTGATGAACTGCCTAAACCAATAATTCTATTTGCATAATTGGGAATGAACATGTGTCTTCCTTTAATCATTTTGTAGGCATTTGCCTTACTGGTAATTCTAAGGTAGTAATATCTCACCTCTGGCTTTCTTTCAGCTCTATATAGTCTTGCAACATCAGTCTGTTCCTTCTACTGGTTTCAACAGAGGAATGCACACCTACACCCTTTATATCCATGTGGTTTTTACAAGCTCCATTTCCATTATGACTCAGCAGAATTAGAACATAATACACAGTTTTGACTCCTATTAGATCAAAAGAAGAGTCTCATAGTTCTATATAGAAGCTCAGATCGTGCTGCCCTGTTGCCCAGAATTCGTGTTCGGCATTAATAACTGAATCTTTTGAAAAGTCCCTACACCTTAAAAACACTGACCCCACTAGCAAGTTGCTGAGTAGAATGACACATGGTTAGAAATACAAAGAGACACATTTCATATAATATTTAAGAGCTATCTTTATGTCTGGTAAGTTATTAATAGATGTCAGAAATTTCAGTAACACTTGCTCTATCGTTATTATTTAGAGCTGTGAGGAAGAACTTGCCTGGCTGGTGAACCCTGTTAAATGTTTCCCACATGAACTGACATTTAATCGCTTGTCATTATGTTGGAGATGAAAAAGAAAACAAACAAAAAAAATCAGAGAGCTGTTCTCCATGGAACTCTACATGTTAGCAGAGAGTAGATCACATCTAATGAGACTCAAAAGTACAGAAAAGGTCTCAGCATTTCCCTGCCTCTTTCCCCTGAAAGATCTTAATGATGCACCTTAAAGAAGCTCAGCCACCTGCTTCTCAAAGAGTATGTGCAATGTGGGGAAATATTATTACCTCCATTTCACAAATAAGGAAATTAAGGTGTGCAGGGCTACAGCAGTAGCCAGTGGCAGAGCTGTGAACAAAATTGTAATATTTTGGATACCACATCAGTGTTTTAGATTCCAGACCATCCTTCCCACCTTGCTGTGAGGTGGATCCACATTACCTGCTGTTCCACAGAAATGTCTAAATCCTCAGGAACTTTCCTGGGAAGACTCTGCATCACTATCACTCTGCAAATGGGGTTTTGTAAAAGGTGCATGTTTGTATCACTGTCAGACACATCAGAAGGAGAATGGGAGACATGGAAAATAATGTGCAATAATAGTTCCCACTCCTTCTTGACTGTTGCTGTCAACTCCTGTTTGGGCATAATAAGAAGCAGTGAAGAGAAATTTTTAAAAAATGTTTTCATTTTTTTCAGTGTAAGTTATATTCATAGTTAAGCGAGTTTCTTTTTCTTTTTTTTTTTTATTTTTTCACCCAGCATATACAGCTGCAAGAGAGATTTTGCTTAAGTTGTCAATACCATGTTTATTTTGTAAACACATTTGTCAAGTTTGTAACACGTAATTTGCCTAAAGGATACCTTGAACCTAATGTTATTCCAGCAGCCATGACTTTGATTGATTACACATCAGGAAGCTTAAGTGCAGAAAACTCCCACACAAAATCATTTTAAAGTGTGGTAATTAAATTTAAAGGCTGCTTCTTTAACGTGCTTCTTGTGTGTCAGATCAGCCACAGCCCCAGTCTGCAGCGTGGGGGCAGCAGGGAGGAAAGGGGGCACAGTGGTTCAGCCATACTCCCACAGGACGTGTCACAGGCTCAAACATTACACAAAGTGGTGCTAATGTGGGAGGAGAGCGAAGGAAAAGAGCCTCCTTAGCCTCCTGTATCTAACGAACCCAAACCTGTTTAACATCCCCAGCTGCCAACTAACTGCAGAAGAGCATAGCAAAAGCCGCAAGCAGGACCTGCTCCTCCAGCAGACGTGCTCACCATATCCCTTTCAAGCACATCCCATCAAAATCCATCATTGCCACCCAGTTGATACTAATATGCTTTTACCAGAAGAAGGAGTGCACAGAGCATCCTCAGCCAAAGGCTACTTATCCTTAGTTAATATTTTCAGAACTGCCCAGCATGTTTGACAGCAGCGTTTCCTGCACAGGATGGTCTCCATAGAGGAACTGCTGAGCTCTCGGGGAGCTCTTTGCATTCTTATCTGGGGGCTGCTGTTTTTAGAGTGCTTCTCAATGTACCTTCAGGAAGGGTGCAAGTCAGTGTTCCTGTTGGCATTCTTGTTGCAGTGCAGCAGGTGCATTTGCACTGATTTTCCATTGCTACAAAAAAAACTCACAGTCCCGTTCCTGAGGAAAATGTCCCCCTTTTACAGGGCAGGTGAGTTCTCATGACTGCATTAGGTCTAATGGCCTGTGAAGTCATTTGCTATATTGTACTACACTCTTAGTTTCAACTCAACTCAGACAGTGTTCCCCTCTTGGTCTTTCTTAACAACCCAGTTGTCCTAAGTATTTACTCTCTTCTTTTCCACCCGGTGGCTGTACAAAGGAATAATGATTATCTGGGGAGAGGAAGGAGTGTTTAATTCATCTTTCCTCTCTGTTCATAGTTACATAAAAGATACTTTGATCATAGATACATAAAAGATCTAGGTGCATAAGTCCAAACACTTTGCCCTCGTTCAGCTGCTGCTTAACTCCGGAGATGACCTAAGTTCAGTAGGTCCTCCATTGTTTACCTTCAGTGTTTTCTGGGCAGCTGAGTTCTGCTCATGTCCAGAATAACTTTTTCTATGTGCGGGGAGGTATCTAGCTCTAACCTGTCTCCAAACATGATTCAGGAGCTACAATGACAACATAAAGGGACTGTGCACAGGAGTTTATTCAGAGTCTACCAGGCACACACTGACAGCCTTGGGTGCCTAAAAAAAAATGCCTTGGTAGCTGCAGGATTATTAACACAAAACCAGGCCAGCCTTTTCATTGGAAGATTTGTGATACCAGCACTCACCAAGGAAGAGGGAAAAACACCTGACACGCTTCCCCAAGCCTGAGAGGATATCAGTGCATCTCTTCTACCTTCCATAAAACCTGTATCAGACCACAGCAGGACTAGGAAGAAAAGGGGCTTTAAAGCTCAAATGGGAGCTGTTATGCTGCACAGAAAGGAGAGCAAGATTCATGAATCTTGTAGAAAGCAAGAGGAGAAATGGAGTTATGCCTTAGATGCCTCTGGTATATTGTCAGTCACTGGCTAGAATGAAGCAGCTACTTATCTGGTTGTTAAGTTATTCACTCTCTGTCCAATTTGAAATAATGGGACTGCTGCTGTCAGAGGAAGAGTCCTCAGCTATGTGAATGATAGGGGAAGGATTCAGCTCACCATCTGAACAGATAGGCAGCTCCAGGGTAGAATTCAACCCGTCTACTTCAGATGTTGATTGGACATAGGGGTGAATTGTCTCTCTGGAAGTATCAATTTCCATCCACTGGAGAGGGAACTAAGATAAAGAATACCTGCTATCCAAATGATCAGAAAACCAAGGTCAGATATTCGAAGGGAGAAGGAGGGGAAGCTACAAATATAGGGGAGAAGAATCTGAAGAAATGAACTTGAGATTCAATTAAGAAACTACAGAAATGTAGGGTACCCTGACTCATTCTGCCCTCCTTTTTTGCTGCGAATAGTCTCCTAATTGGAAGAGTAGTTCCTGTATTTTATACTGGTTTGTCTCTTTATCTCCAAGGCTTAACAGAGACAAACATGATTAAAACACAGTTTGGAAAAGCCTTTCAACACTGCTGTTTATTTGAAATATTATTGTTTAATAACCAATTTCCCTGCTGTAATTATGCAAAGTTTAGGCTGTGGGGTTTTTTTAATCGGTGTTTTTCTGTGGCTTGGGTGTGATTCCTGCAGAAGCCTTATAATAACCAAACAACTAGGACAGCCTAATCTAATAATTTTTGCATGCATATGATGTTCAGGGGGATTATTAAAGTTATTTTCTCACTAAAACGTTATCAGCTTAGAAAGCTGAGCTGTTCCAGGCCAATGACTTTTCATTGCAAAAATGTTTAATACAGTTGTATGCACCAGACTGCAGTTGCACATGTTAATATCATTTATTCCATTGATTTTGCCTTTTGAAATGAACCTTGCTGCTCTCTAATTTTTGCTTTAAAAATCCTAACAACCAATATAATGTTGTTCGCATGGCAAATGTTCACTGAAACTGAAGGCTGGAGTATTTATCTAGACTAAAAAGGTCGGGTATGCTTTGGTTTGACAGGACTTATTATTAACTTAGGACATTAGGCCTTAAGAATTTTCTCCTATTTTAATAGCATCGTATTTCAAGCCCCCAGCACAACTGATTTAAATGGTTCCAGGGTTAGAACCTAACCAATTTTGCACACCAAGATGGAAGTCAGTCTCATAGTACTAGTTCCTCTGCAATGTAAAAACAGTGATAACAAAGAAAGGAAAAAAGATAAAATGAAACTAAATAGCATGAATGCACATAGCATTACTCAGGCTTTTTTGTTCTGCTGGAGTAGTTTAAATTTCAAAGCCACCTCCCACACATACAGTTATATATAACATTCTGAAACACAATACTTCCTCAGATGTTGCATTCACTGTCATACAGTTTATTCCTAGATACGGAGTATCTTGCTATAGAAAGCAAAACTACATCAGTGTTTTTCTGCTCTAATGATTCATTCTGGATGCTAAAAGAAAGACCTGATGCACAATAAAACAGGAGCACGAGCAAAGGGAAAGAGATAAAGATAGGGGCAGACAAATGTCAAATATTATTCAGTTTTTTTGGCCATGATATGCACAATATGTCATGACTCTGCAGTCATACGTGCCTCGTATTTCTCATTTGAATGATAATTCTTCTTGGTGTAATTGTAGTCAATATAGCCATACTGCAATTAACATCATATCCATTATCCTTTCAGTGAATTATCATAGATTTTTTTTTTAAGGTTCAGAACCCACACTAGCAAGGCTTTTTTTCAATCAGCTATAGAGACCATAGCACCAAACTGCAACAAGCCTTTCTTAGAGACTCTAAGGAGGCATAGGTTTAATGTGCTGTTCATATACCCTTGTTACTTAACCTTGATTATTGCAGAAATAAGGTTTACTGCAGAAAAGTTCAAATAAAGCATTATCTTCTAAAGTTCAGTTGCATTTGAAGGTTGGCTCAGTTTTTCAAGAGTGTTATGCAAAACCTCTTGTTAAACAAGGACACTTGCAGACACGGTAGGACAAATGAAGATATTGTCAGGTCCCTGGGGGGTCCAGCAAGGCTTGGTTGCCCTGGCAAGTCTCACTTGAGCACCCAACAAAGCTTCCACTGTCTGAGAGCCCAGGAGTATCCTAGTCTGGGTTGTGTCATACATAGGCGGTGCCTAGCCAGGTCTCCTTCATGGACTTCGGACCTGTGTTATAGTTAGCCCTACCGCCAGCTTGCCCTTGAACTGTTCTGACTGGCTGCCTGGGCTTCCTGCATCAACCCTGGTTGGATCTGGGATCTCTTTTCCTTGCCTGCAGTCTAGTCTTTCCTCATAGTTGCACCCTAGCCCTTTTTCATCAACTCATCTCATCTGGTAATATCAGTGGACCATATCACTGTCACCACCCCAGTCCTTCCCGGATCCTGGGGGGTGATGCTCTGGCCCAGTCTGTGCTGTATATGCCCTTGGCCCCTAGTTTGCTCTCCCTCGTGGAGCAACTTGGTTTATGATGCTCTCTGAGAGATATCATTGGGCCATCACTGCTACTGTCACAGTCGTTTATGACTTAATTCATTTTTTGTGTGTCTTTCTCACTGCTACAGGTTTGGACTCTGAAGACATTTCAATATGCAAAAAATAAAATTCAAAGCTTTTACCTGCTATACTACATTAATAATTGACCTTGGTTTGGAAAGCTTGCTTCATCAGTGAAGCCAACAGGCACGGATTTTCTTTTTTATTTTAGCAAAGTTTTTGATACTGTCTCTTACAGTATTCTTCTGGAAAAATTGTCCAGCATACAGCTAGACAAGTCTGTAACATGTTGGATGATCAATTGACTGAGGAGTCGGGCTCAAAGAGTTACAGTAAACAGGGTTACATCAGGTTGTCAGTCAGTCTCCTGTGGGGCTCCCAAGGACTCAATTTTAGGTCCAGAGTCCTAAAATGGTTTTATACATTATACACTACAGAGTAGTTTTGCAGTTTTGGGAATTTCATCCCAGTCTGCCCTGTCATTTTGTCAAATCCTCTCTTCAAATTATGACCCATTGACTACACAGATTAATGTACTAGGATGCTCGAAACAAGGACATCCAAACCATCATATGCTATAATTAATTTGGCTTGGTGGGATTTGAGATGGACTGCATTGGAATCAGAACGAAATTCAAGAGAAGAAAAAAATGGTGATTAGGATGATATGATTTTGATCCCCTAATATGAAACAAACAAGGAGTAGTGACCAACATACCACGTGAAATCTTTGTTTTTATTGGGCAGTTCAACAGTATCACAAAAGCAGAATGTCGGAATTTGCTAAGAATATGAATAGCATCTTTCTAAAAGTAGTTGTCTGTCATGAATCTAGGGTAGAATATAAGAAGTCCCAAAATAGGGATATTTTCAATCCTCGTTTCTGTTTTCCAGTGACCTTATGGTCACAGAAACTTCTCCTGCCAGGTAAGAACTCTATTTTTTGCTTTTTTACTAAGCTCCTGCACAGCAGAGATTTTTCCCTTAGCTCCCGTGAGCCTGTGGCACGGTTTAACCCCAAATAGCAATCAGAACCATAACAGCTGCTTGCTTACCCCCTCAACCCCTCAAGTAGGCGAGAGAATAAAAAGGAAGGGAGAAACTCTTGGACTGAGATAAAAACAGTTTAATAAAATAGCAAAATAATACTAATATACTACTACTAACAATAATATATATAAAATGAAAATAAAATATGAAATAAAAGATACTTGATGCAATTCCTCACAAACTCTGTCTGTGCCAAGCAGCCAGTGCAGGGAAGAAAGCACCCTGGTCCCAAACAGCTGATCTCAGGGAGAGAGCACAAAGAGCAAAAACGTCCGGAGGCCAACTGCAAAACAGCAGAACAGCAAAAAGCCAAACTAAAGGAACTCCTAAAGGGAACTCAGCTGGAATGGAGCAGAACTGGAACGGGTCTACCCAGCTAGAAAACCTGACTCTCATTAAATAAAAAGAATTATGCTAATGACATGGAATATTCTCATTGAACAGCCTGAATGTCAGTCGAGGTCTGCCCCATCCATACCACCCTTCCCAGATGCCTCACACCTGCAGGCAGAATGCCCAGAAAGACTTTGGTCTCCCAGACAACAGCTAGCAGTAAGTCCTTACATTCTCTTCATTCCAACTCAAAGTTACTTGAAGAAAAGCAGTAATTTTGCCCCTGGTTGTTATTTTATTGTTCTCAAACTAAGTCTAAACATTGACCGTGGTAGATTAAAAAGAAAAAATTCTAACTGCATGGAGATAATTAACTCAATTTCAGTCAAACCAGCACAGCCTGACACAAAATACGTGTGTGAAAAGATGCCCTAACTGCAACTTTTAAGAATCTAATGTAGCTTCTTTACCTGACCTTACATTTTCTGGCAAACAGCTCACTGAAGTTCACTTTTGATCAATGTCACTGTCATTTCTAGGCTTATCTTCATTTACAAATAAGGGCAGAACCTCCTTTCTCCATTTCTACCCTTAGGTAATGGCACAATACTCATGATTTGTGGGTACTGACTGTTTCATACAAGACCACAGTTAACCACAATGAGAAATGCAAAATAGTAAGCACACCAGCTCTTTAGTCCTGCTAAGACAAGTGAAAAAAACATAATTCTACTTTGGCATCTGGGGAAGCCTGATGCTATGGTAACCTGCCACATGAAGCATCCCTAGGAAGCCCCCTTATCTGCAACAGATGGGAACCAACTAAAGTCTCCAGCAACGCATTGTATCCACATAAACATTAATTGAAACCTTAAGTCAGTGCCCAGCTGCGCTGTAGGACTTCAGTTCCACAGTTCACATGCTCCAAAATAAAACATGTGGCTAAATTTGGACAAAGGAGGAATACTCAGCATCTGACAGGACAGACTCTAACAGAGCCAGCAAGGTGACTTCTGACAAGTGGAAGTCACTACAGTTTTCCCTACATTATTATTTCACCTGCTTTTAATAAGTAATGTCATTCTGAGAATTTTAATTCAAAGTTGCATATGTGTATACGACTTCAAACCATTATATTTTACTTGTAAAACATGTAATTTCTCTGCCAAAAGGAGATACGAAGACTTTGAATTCCTTCTAATTTATATTTGGCCAGCAGCAGTACATGCTAAAACCCTTAATCACATCTTGTGTTTTACCAGGGCCGAAAATGAGGAGATGGCTATTTAACTTTTTTCAGCACCCAGCTGGTTCCTTCCCATTCAAAGGAGCTAATACGCTGATTTTATGGATAATGACCTCCAGGGCTCTTTACTACTGCAATCCACGGGGGTGTGAACACAGAAGCCATCCAACGTCAAGAACAAAGGACCTGCCCGTGTGCATCTGGACAGTTTGGCCTTTCCCAAACTTGTCTGAGCACAGAAAAATTCCTGTGCTCATCCTTGAAGGTCTTCCACCCCCTTCCAAAACTGAAGTCCAATGCTTACCTCTGTTGAACTGGAAGCACAGGTCAGCCGTGCAGACTGGGGTACTGGCACCCAGGTTCTGCTGTCTGGGCATAAAGAGTGGTTCAAGGACCATGTTCTGAGTAGGAGCAGACCCTGTCTCCCCTGCTTACATCAAAACCAAGCAGGAGGGCAAACAGGATCCACTTCTCACAAGCAGCTACTGAGTGTGAACACACACCTCATCCTTTTGGCTATCGCTCAGATGTGAGGACCAGGTGCGTATAAGCCGTGATCCTCTAAACTCTTCAACCCCTGGAGGTGCAGCAGGCAAAGGCAGTGTGTTAAACTGCCTGTAAAATCCCTTCTAGCCCAGGTCTGCACGGTGCAGCAAGCACAAAAAATTACAAAATGTCACAATTTCACACTAGCAAGTTTCAAGAACCTGCATTTTCCCTTGAGGCTTATGATTTTAAAATACTTGAAATATATTTGTCTTGTGTTTATCCTCTCCATTTTCACATCAAGGAAACCTGTCAGCAATTTGCTATGGGGATAGGTGGAAGGGACAGGGGAACGTGCTGGAAATACTAGAAAATCGCCTGCCATCTTCATCAGCTTGACGCACAATAGCACGTCAAGCCAAGCGCAGCTCAGCAGGGCTTACTCTCACGACAAGACAGAGCTTTAGTGTAAGCACCTAAAGGTACATGTATACAGAGACAGTGGTGGCTGCACCACCCCAGCTTCCAGCTTTTCCGTTTTAGGCAATGTCAGAGTAGTCAGGCAAATCCTAGAGCAGTTTTGTCACTTAGGAATGGGCAAATTGGCTTCTGTGTAACTCAGATCTGACCCTCAGGCTTTTCCAAGGGACCTAAATGTTTCTAAAGCATTGCATCTGGCAATGCTTTAGAAACAAAGCCACAAATTTTAGTTGGAAGGTGATGGAAGACCAGAAAATTCCTCCCTTTTTGTTCCTCCATGGAGCAGAACAAACTTGAACCTTGGTTTGTTTTCCTGAGGAAACTGTAGCAGAGGGCTCCTGGTTTAAATTTGCTGTGTTCTTATCTTTAAACCACTCAGATTTTGGTGAGATTCTTCCAAAGAAGCTAGTTTCATTTTGTTACGGGAAAAATTTTTTTTAAAAGTGCCCACGCAGTAGTGTTAAAAAAGTTTCATTAATTTGTAACGCTCATGGTAAAGCACCTTTGAAATACCAAAGTTTGTGGAGAAAATAAAAGCATTCTTTTGTTTTCTTTAACTGAAGGGTAATCGCATTAAGACTCACAGTAGGCCTTCTATTCCTTTAGAGTTTTTACATGAATGCATACTGAAATAAAAGCTCAATGGTGGTGTCATCGGTACATAATTTGCAAACGTCTTTGTGAGAAGTTTAATTGTATTTTGTGTTTTTTTGGATGACCCATGTATTCGATGTGGGTGAATTCTGGGAGGAGAATGAGTATGACAGCTCCATAATCTCCATATAAAAATAAGAGTAACAGGCCAATACTAGTTACTCATACCTTGAGAAGGGCAAGAACAACTTATTTACTCTTTGCATGTCTGATTCATTGCTTTTTGTTCTCTGAAAAATGTCTCCCTGAAGTCCTTGCTCAAAAGATATTTTTACCCTGCTCTAATTCTGAATTTAAAACACCATAAAAACCTGCATATGACAATGTGATGTAATTTTTCTTGATGTTGTGTTTACTCACTGCCTGTCTCTGCCACAACTTTCATGTATCTTGCAGATAGCCAGACCCTGGTAGGGTGTATGTACAAGGATCACAGAATGTTAAAGAAATTCCAGAACACCAAAATTGGTCGCACAGTTATGTATGGCATCTTTTACCCACTTCAGATAAACATTACAATAACAAACCAGTTCCTAGTTCTCTCTCATTAACTCTGCCCTGGCAGAAGACAGGTTGCCAGCTCCATCATTTGGCGGCATCCATGTTTGTTGTGCATACTTCCCAAAAAATAGGACCTGGTTTATCACAATTTAATGACTTGACTAACCTGACACAACTGACTGACCAGCAATGTTCAACATTAACTGACAAGAGCTATCTCTCTGTCAGCTATTTAATCATAATTAGCTGACATGATACTGGATGTTAAGTTCCTTGGAAGAGTCAGTCATGCAGAGGATCGTGTTAGCTAATTTGATTTTTGGCTTCCACATTCAAAGGAAAACTGATGTCTATTCAAGAAAAAAAGTACAAAGTCTTTCTCCCATTTCTCTTGTGTATATCATAAGGTTTCAAACTGACACATTCGAGGCTAGCCTAATCGGCACACTATTGACTATATGAAAATGTGCAACATGTTTGAATGTAAATGAATGCAAAGAAGCTCACTGTATATACTGCAACTTTTAAAGTCTGAGTTTCTGGAAAAGAACACCTGTAACAAGTTTTCAATTATTATTTTTCATTTTTTAGTCTGATTTCTGGGGAAAGGAAGACTGTATTGCTGTACATGTCCCTCCTCCTGGTCCACGTAAATGCCTGTCACTTCTCAGAAACTCGAGAAACCAAGCAATTTTAATTGAGTTTGAGAACAGGGCAAAAATTCAAAGATATACAACCCCCAAAGCTATTGAATCATCTACGTTTCATATTGTAGGAAGAAAATCCTAGAATTGTAGAACAGACCACGTTGGATAGGTCCTCCAAAGATCAACTGGTCCAATCTTTCATGGGTAAGGTAGCCTACATGAAATTATCTACCACCTTGTCCAATCGCATCCTGAAAACCTCCAGTGATGGGGAATCTACCACATCCCTGAGGAGGTTTTTCCAGTCAGTGATTGTTCTCACTGTAAAAAAATTCTTTCTCACATTGAGATGAAACATCTCCCAGTGCAACTTCAACCTGTTGTCCTTTGTTTTCACCATGTGGCTCCTTGTGAACAAAAAGGGAGGAATTTTCTGGTCTTCCATCACCTTCCAACTAAAATTTGTGGCTTTGTTTCTAAAGTATTGCCAGATGCGATGAACAGTCCCTTGGAAAAACCTGAGGGTCAGATCTGAGTTACACAGAAGCCAATTTGCCCATTCCTAAGTGACAAAACTGCTCTAGGATTTGCCTGACTACTCTGACATTGCCTAAAACGGAAAAGCTGGAAGCTGGGGTGGTGCAGCCACCACTGTCTCTGTATACATGTACCTTTAGGTGCTTACACTAAAGCTCTGTCTTGTCGTGAGAGTAAGCCCTGCTGAGCTGCGCTTGGCTTGACGTGCTATTGTGCGTCAAGCTGATGAAGATGGCAGGCGATTTTCTAGTGTTTCCAGCACGTTCCCCTGTCCCTTCCACCTATCCCCATAGCAAATTGCTGACAGGTTTCCTTGATGTGAAAATGGAGAGGATAAACACAAGACAAATATATTTCAAGTATTTTAAAATCATAAGCCTCAAGGGAAAATGCAGGTTCTTGAAACTTGCTAGTGTGAAATTGTGACATTTTGTAATTTTTTGTGCTTGCTGCACCGTGCAGACCTGGGCTAGACGGGATTTTACAGGCAGTTTAACACACTGCCTTTGCCTGCTGCACCTCCAGGGGTTGAAGGTATCTACCATCACTTGTCTCCATAATCACTTTCTCTTTACAGGACTCCATGTATTAGAGCCTGCAATATGAAAACATAAGGGCAAACAAGGAAGGCACATGTTTAAGTGTATGTTTTGACTTTTCCAGGGAAACCTCCTCATCTCTGTTTTGTAGCTTGGAAAATAGAAGAGTACAGAGTTTGCTGACTTGAGCAGAACAACTTGGGCCACAACATGCAGAGCTGGGTAGCACTGTCTCAACCATAAGAATTTTTTTTTGATAGAGCAAGCACAGGAGATTTTATATAGCAGACACAGTGAGCCCATTGTCAAGAGGTGCCCTCACTCAGCTGCATGCCACATACATATGAGGTTTGACATGGGCTCTGTTGACTATGGACGCCCTTGTAATCTGGTTGGTTCTGGACCTGAGCCGTGCACTATGACCTCAGCTAAGTTGGGAGTAGACCCTGACTCTGAAAACACTTGGTCCAAAAATTCTGGTATACCTCAAGCCTGGAAATATTTGTACCTACTTGGTTTCCAGGGTAGCTCACATTGAAGAGATGCCCTTAATTAGTGGCAAGAACTTGAACAACATTTTACCCTGACCCCTGAACAACAACTAGCAGGAAATTAAATTAATTGTGATATGGATACACTGTAAGAATTCCTCAGTGTCCACCTTACAGACTGCTAGGTTCAGAGCCATTCCTCAGGAAGCACCTGTTCTCCACTGCCTGTACTGTGACAAAGCACCTCTACTGAGACTTTCTTCTCTTCCAATCAACTAATTAATTCTCACTTCAGGCGGCAAATTGAATCGATCTGTAATCCATCTTGCCTGCCCCATGTGATCCCTGCACTTGTAGCTACCTCTGCTGCCTTTTCCTCTGCTCCTCACAGCCAGACCCCTTCCCCACTCTCTCCAGCCCATTTGCTGATTCCCTGCTGTGCACAGGTTCTGTTCAGGAGTTGAAGATTCCAGTAGAAAAACTACTGGCTTTCCAAGGAGCAATGGAGAGTGAGCAGGGATTCTTCCAAATGACATTTACACACTGCCTACTTCCAGCCCCTCAGCTGAGAGCACACATTTGCCATTCTCATTTGGCTTCTCTTTCTATTATACAGTAACCTGCAGCAGATGTTTGATGTTTCACTCAGTACTAACTAGAGATGCATATTGTTTTAATTTCCATTAGTGAATCCCCGACATTTTCAAAGTTTTTTTTCATGTATTTTAATACTCAGCTGATACTCAACACAATTAAAATCTCCATCTCACAGAGGCTGTTCAAAATGTTAATGAAACATGGATTTTCTCTTTCTGAGACAAAGCAATTAGACTGACTGCTCAGCCTACTAAAGGGTGCCTTGGCTGCACAGTTTTTTAATATAAAACCTGCATAAGATAATGATGGCAGAGCTTTGGTCAGAGCCACTCCAGAGTAGTATTCCAGAACCATCCAGCAGGAATCCAGTCACTGTTGAGGAAGGACATAGCTGCTTGACTGAGTTTCCTAGCACTGTTCTTAGCAACTGAGACTTGAAATCTACTGAAATTCAGCACAATGCAAATAAATAACAGCAGAGGAGTTATTGCAGCCGTGATGGGCTACAGACTCAAAAGAAATTTGGTTTGGGAAGTTGACTTCTGTCTTACTAGAGCAGATGATGTTCCCGAGAAAAGCAGATTGGTTTGGGGATGAGAGACCTTTTATGATCCTAATGCTGACAGGAAACAGCACAACCCAACAAACCAGAAGAAGTAAAATAAAGGAGCTTGTTGAGCCCTTCTCTGTTTCCCTGAGGTGAATCTCTGTTTCCATCTCCAAGGGCAAGGGTGGTCCAGAGAAGCTTCTAAGGTGAAACCATAGGTTGTCCAGAAGGGAGCTGGAAGGCACCTTCAGTGAGGCAAAAGAGACCTCTAGATGCAGCTACACCTTTTCTCTGACTCTTCCTCTGATTCCCATCACAGCTGGAGCAAAGACGGGGAAAGGGGGAAAAGTTACGTGGCTGGACAGTGGATGACACGGCAACGACAAGTCAAGGAGAGCTTCAAAAGGCTCTTTAAAACTGGCTGCTGTGTATGTGCCAGACCGGTGTATGTGTTTACACGTGTGAGTCAGAATAGGCTGCCTTTTGCTTTCAACTGGAACTGTATAATCAATTCCAAAGGAAAACTATTCTCTCTGCCTCTTTTTTGTCTGCCCTCATATAAGAAATTGTGTTTTGTCTGCCTTCAAAGAGCTTAGCTTGGTAGTCTGCAGCACATGCATTTTAGTTAAAATTGATTCTATCCCAGTCAGGTATGCATAAAATTAATTTTCCTCCATTTAATAATAATAATAATAATTTTTTTTCAATATATTTCAAAACATTAACAGTTACTTCCTTGATACAGAAAGGTGGGTTAAACTGACATCCTTTTCTAATAGAAACACCAATTCTACCTCCCCCAATATTTGCTTGGATTTATATCCCCTGGAAATAATATATGTTCAGAAAATAATTTTCTCACCAAAAGCTGTGTGTTCGCCTTGAATAAGGAAATCATCATTAAAGACTCCAGAGAAAGTCCCTTGCAATGCAAAGAGTTAAAAAAATCTCAGTTATATGAGTTTCTGAATACTCTTCTCCAACAGTGTTTCAGCACAGTAGCTACCACGGCTCAGTGCTCCCCTAGCCATTTGTAAGGCTGTCACTGCCACTGCCCACCCCACTAAGCACTTTCCCTGATTTCAGACACACAGGCAACCTCTGGGATCTTTCTTCCAGAAAATGGAAGTTGGATTAGTTGTGGGAAGCAAAATATGAACTTCAGGGTATGGATTTATTTTGATTCTTAGTGTGTAAAAAAAGGCATGAAGTATTGCTAAAAGCATTATTTGTAGTCAGGAAGGAATACTCAGATGTCCTTACAGGGCTTTTCTAAACTTAAGTCGTTAATGTATAGGTAAATCAGCAGCAGACATTCAGTTTGAGTTTGTCATTTCTTTGAGAGAGAGCAAAGGGCAACTCACTTCTACTTTTCAGTTTTTATTAGGGCTTGTGCACTTGTAAAACTTTAATGTGTGCTGCTGTCCTAATGGTTCTGAAGAGGCACAAATCTGTCTGACAAATAGAAAGAGATGAGTGATGCTATTCATAATGCTTATGTAAAATCCTGCCTCTCTCAGGTGTTCTCTTTCTCTGTCCTTGCAATTTGCTTCCATCAATCTCAGCCATGGGGACTTAGGAGTTAATGTGGCTTATTTTCACACCTTTTATAAAAGTCACAATCAAAAGTGGTAGGACTTCTGCCCTGAGGGCAGGAAGGGGGTCCGGCATGTAGCAAAATAACTGTTCCTTTTCTCTAGAAGGTGAAGTCACCAATTATTCTCGTCCGTTCACACAGGGCTTCCTTTTCTTAGTAGGTTTTAATTACTGTAATCTAAACTTCAGTTTCTTTTGTCATCCTAGCTACCTGCAGTAGATAAGTTGCCTTCCAAAGTATTTAATGTGAGTGGGCAGGACTGACTCCTTATAAAGGCTAAAAATATTTGCTCTCTTAATGCCATAGTAGGTTCTATCCATAAGAGGATTAATTAAACCATGCCTGTGAATATATAGATATCATGGTCACCAACTGCAGAGCCCGTATGCACACATATACAGTGAAATGAATTAATGCCTACAGAGAACTGTGCCGCCCATTCTACCAGCAAGCTTCTTCATCCAGGTCCTGTTTGTCTGGCTCTGAAGTGGGTGCAAGGGACGTCATCCTAGTTTTGGGTCGTTTCAGGCAGGATTGAGTCCTAGCACATAGGAGACAGCAAGGAGTGCTCCAGACCTCTTCTCCTGTCTCTACACAGACCCAGAGGATGACAAGAGATGTCTGTCAGGGACTCCCCAAGTACAGCTTACAGGAAGTTACATCTCACTGGGCGGGATTAACCCACACTTCACCAAGGAACATCACAGATGACTTTACAAATCAGTTGTTGCAGAACTCAGGATGCCACCAGCTATTCCCTGGGGGAATGGGGTGTCTTTGCAGCCTTATGATATCACAACATGCTTACAGCAACAATACCTTTTTTTTAAGATGGTCATGCAATAGCAAGCTAGTCAGGGCAGAACAGAGAGCAGAGGTGGCTCACCAAATATACATCAGATTGTGACTGTGTTATGTCACTTGAACAGTTTTGTGATGCAGAAGCTAATATGGGTCTAAGGTATGCCCAGAGCTGGTCAGCCATTTTCCTAGTGAAGTTCAGGGCTCCTCACACCAGGGCAAACCAAGGCCTCCAGGTCCTAATGATGTCAATGATAATGGTCTCAGTAATTCGAGATTTTCTTCCCTTAAAAGGATGAAATGACAAAAAGAAAAGTGGGTTACAAATGACCTGTAGGACAAAACTTTAAGGGATAAATTGACCTTGCATTGGCTTCATTGAAATTATGCTACAATGAATTTGGTGTCACATGTCTTTTGAACTTCTTGCCTTGCTACAGAAGGAAGCATGGGCAGAGGGAGTAGGCTGTTAGCACCTGAATTTTCTATAATTTGTTATTATAGGAGTAGGTGGCGTTCATTTGTTGGCTGATACTTAGATCTTCAGGTGAACCCCGGGGGTTCAGCATCCAATTCCTAAGAGTCCTGAGGCTGAGAGGTATTCTGTCCTTTCTTCCTGTGTCCTTCCACTTCCTGGGCAAAGCCAGCCATGCAAGATCTTCAGAAACCGAATTCAAGTACGTCTAAGCTGTTCAGAAATGAGGTGCAGAGAGAAGCAAAAAGGCTTACACACCTAACTGTCTGCACTTGCTGTGGACACAACTGCCCTGCTTTGGAGCTAGGGACCAAAATCATCTTCTGTCAGCACATCATCACAGAGAAAATCTACCAGCTGCCAGCGGCTGAGTAGTCTCCAATCTTGCCCACAGCGAGCAGTGGTGTTGCCACTGCTATTGATGGGCTCTGCAGTTGTCCAGACTGACAGCCAAGTAGGATATTGCATTTTTAAATATTGGCTGGTGACGGGTGAAGGTTGAGAACTATGGGTGCACAGCAAATACTCAGCAGGTACAAAGTCATGTTTGACAGGATTCAGAGAAAAATAGGTACCAGCTGAGTGACTTACCTCCCGTCTACTGCCTACTCTAGGAGGTAGGAACAGCGCCAAGAGATCAGGGGAAAGAGAAAGGGAGGACAAGGAAAGAGATATTTTTTTCTCTACTACACAAATAATAATAGACTTTTAATTAAACCCATTTCAAGAAGAAGCTTCCTGTCTTTAGCTCTAGGCAGAGAAAGAAGCTAACTCCAAATCTTTTGTGTCCCTGAAGCATTGTTGGCACTAAGACATGACCCTGTCTTACCCTTCTTGGAAAAATTCCTACAGCACATACTGCTCTGGTGAGACATATTGTCTCCAAGAGCTGCCTTCCAAGGCTTTGGAGTGAGCTCAGGTTCCTCGGTTCTCATCGGGTCAGGGGTGAGACTGGTGGTGAAACAGCATAGAGAGCTCAGACATTTAAAGGATTAAGCTGCCAGTAATGATGTGTAGAGGTACTAGGCAGCACAATGCTTCCAATGGTTGTCTCACGGGACACTGAGGTTTTTTGGGGCCTATAAGCGAACTGTCTGCTTGATGCTGACCACATGACATTACCACAAGAACAGACGGGGTAGGTAGGTAAAGGGGGACACTGGCTGCACATAATCTACCTGATTCGCTCATGTATCTTGCTGTGCAATAGTCCACAGAGTTCACACTTATCTGAGAGGGCTGTGAAGCAAGTCTGGCTTAAGGACAGCACTTGGGAGTTTAATGCATGTTGCCGCTGTCTGTTCTTGTGCTGTCTTTGAGCCTGTCCAAGAAAGCTGATGTCAAGCTGGTCCAGCTGAGCTTACCTGCAGCACCATTGCTGGCACACTGGAGACAGCTAAGCAAACGGATTTTCTGTTAGCTGGTTTTGACTGGGAATTAATTTTCTGTTAGTCAAAGACAAACTAGAGAAAAGAGAAGTTAAATTCTTGTAAAGCAATTTAGCCCGCTGGATTTCAGCTCTGGATCACATTTTATGATAAATGAAAAGGAGAGAAAACTCTGAAAAGTGTCCTTGTAATTTTTTGTCAGTACCTATGCTGTAGTTTTCTATATAAACGTTATGAATGTTTATAGACCTCAGCTACCTGGATGAATCTATCAGGCCACGCAAAGCTTTATCATCTAAGATAGCAGAACAATGTCAAAATGTTTAGGCACAGAATGTGAAAAAAGGGATTGCAAGAAGAGGCTGGTAATCTCAGCAAAAAAACAGATAAGAGTAAAACCATCTCCAGGACCATTACACAAAGAATAAAAATTTTTAGTTTTATAAAGTAAGTACGAGTTCTATCTTGCCTGCTCACATAAAAAAGACAATACCCAGGTATTAGTCATTAAAATGCTATATAAAGAGGTAAAACCGTCCTTCCATTCTCATTCACAGCTGACACAACCATAGACCAACTAGCCCTGTAGTCCTTGTGTAATTGCTTGTCCATGATAATCTCTAAAACTTGGTTGGATTTACTGCTTTCCAGAACAGGCTTCCTGAAGTATGAGCCATGCATGCCTAACAGTCTGAAAATAAAAATTTTGCCATGGAAGGACTTGGAGTCTGATTTTTCTTTTCAATAATTTAAAACAAAATGGTGATACACCTATATTTTTCATAAGACACCATGGAGGGAGCAGCTCACAAACTAAAATAATCAGTAAAACAGGAGCTAGCGCACTAGCTGCAGATACATATGATGGCATGGGGGTCATTTCATCTAATTGCAATGTCTTTATAGCTCTACATATGACCTGTTATTTTTACAAGAAGAGGAGAGGAACAGACAACTCTGGGTCATAATTCAGCTCATCTGTTTGAGCCATTTATATTTCTTCAGTGGAATTAAGGTTGTTTACCCCTACTGAGAGTTAGAATTCAGACCTGGTTTTAATCAGAACCAGAGATGTCAATTTCCCAGTTTTGTATTTCAATCTCCAAGTTATCCTGGGATCACAAAACATCATCCTGTTCCTACATAACTTTCCTGAATTTGACAAATCAGTACTTTCAAATTAAAAAATGGGATCGTACTAAAAAAAATCCCCTAACAGGGTCAAAATTCATATTCTTCAACAGAAAACTTGGGCACTTAGCTACACGGATATGACTCCAGAGCATCACTTGGACCTCTGTGCGCTTCTGGACCATAGAGTAGTTGACATCAACACCTTCCTTGCTGCTTCTACAAGAGCAGGAAATGTCCGATAAGCTCAATGATGCTTAACTGAGACAAATGTGAACGACACACTGGAAGGAGCAGATCTCAAGAAACACGTGCTCCAGTGTATTCTCACGTACTCATGTGCCTCAGAGAGCACTAATGGGGATGCCTCCCATACCTTGCATCTGATACACATTTCCTGAGCCCGCCAACACGTCATGAAAACTTCACAAAGAGAGGTCCTCTCCAAAGCAATCACACTTTTGTACCTGGTCACAGCTGGGAGCCTTGTTATAACAACCTTCCTCACCGTATCCTGGCAACTCTGGCTGGAGTGTGCTTGTGTGGGAGGGAAGAGAGATAGGAGGGTGAAGGATGTGTGGCTGTTTGGAAACATTCTTATAAATATATTCACTTCAAGTTCATTTCTACAAGTGACATGAGCGGTACAAGGACAGATTTCTTTGTGCGTTTTTTTCTAGTGAAGGTTTGGTTTTGTGTGAAATCACCAATTTGCAGATTTTCAGCCAAGTTCATAGCGTCAGAAATGACAGTTAAAGGCAAAAAGGATGTAAGATAATAGCTTTCTTCCAATTTCATTCTAACACTCAAATTTACTGCTATATCTGGCTGTTATTACTGGGCATTAGTAGCAATGGCAAAATATTTAATGGCTTTTTGTGATGTAGTAGTAAGCAGAAGTGTTGAACATGTACAATATACTTGATAAAATTCTCAGAGGAGAATGTTCTCTGCAGTTGGCAAACTATGTACTTATTTGTTAGATTAAATGGAATTCACTTCTGGTTTAATCTTGTCACTCGATTCTTGACTTTAATCCATTTTTGAGAGACTAAATTACAAAATATTCTGCTTTTGTCAGCAAAATCATGGATAAAAATGACATCTGAAAATTTAAATAATTGCATATGAAAAGTAAGGTGCAATGTACAGACCACTGCTAGTTTTAGATCTAAACTGTTACACTGAAAGTTATCTAGTAGAATAAAAGAAGACCAAACATTTACACAAGATGGACATATTTGGAACTTGTTGTAGAATCCTAGGTTGTACAAAATACCAAGAGACAACAACATAGGGAGATGATAAATCACATGCATAAGCGATTATGTGAATAATGTTGAAATGTTAACATCAATTTCCCTCTACTGGAGCACTGGAACTAGCAAAAGCACACACAACAGCATAAATATGTCAGCTTTCCAATTTGGAACAAAATATTATTCAATAAGGAAGGGCCACCACATATTTGCTGGGGTATGGTTTAGCTCTGTTCTTCTGGGATCTCTGTGGGTTTTTCTTTCATCTCAGACTACATGTCCTGTGATACTCCCCCTTGGAAGGAGCCAGTAGTGCATAATAGGAGGCAGTAAAATGTGTGAAATATCAGGGAAGGACACAGAATAAAAGGGAGTATGACACAAATGATTCCCAGCTTTTCTGAAGCACTTGCAATAGTATATCCAAATGGAAACACTTCAAAATTTTCTTGGATGTTATGATTTTGAATCACATCAAGAAATAATCCCTATTCTTTTTCTTCAAAACAAGATACTTCTCTACAGAATGTTGATGTAATTTGAAAAAAAACAACAACAAAAAAACCAAACAAACAAAAAAAACCTTCCATCAAGACATATATGTACTCAAACAAGGTCTCCAGTAGGTAAATCAGCCAGAGGATGTGTCTGTTTAAAGGAACTGAGGATTTAGCCTCCTTTTTGAAAAGCAGATGTCAGTTGCATGGTGTGCAATTGCTCCATGCATATAAGAGATCCACGAATCTGACAATACTAATGAATTTGTCCAGGAAAGCTCAGCTTTTTATTTTCTGTAGGGTTTTAGAATCTCCCCACGTAGCTTGCTGGGCACCATAAAGCGAAGGACTCAATTAAATCCTTTATATTAGATTCTGAGACACACTTGTAACCTTGTTCATGCACTGAACTCTAAATGCATTTACACAAAAAAAATAGCAAAGTGTGAATAAAAAGCTCTGACAGTATATACTATACTCAAGCATTGGTCTTCAGCATAGAGGGAGAGATACCTTTTGAGTCTGGCATGTGCCTTGCATTTGTGTGTCCTTCCTTCAAACGTACAGAATCACAATGACATCCACAAAGGCCTGAAAATCCACTATGGGAATAAATGCAACCCAGAGCTCTCGCAAAGTAAGGAGCATTACATAAATTCTCTATGCATAGCAAACCTATGCAGAAAAGGAAAAATACCACTGGCATATCACTGAAAATGATGTAAGAAAACCAGTACTGGCTCCAGTCAATATGCAATATGATCATTTTATACGCAGGAGGATTTGGTAAGATTAGTTGATGACAATCTGTTCTTGAAATGCTTAAATAATTTTTATCTAGAAATGTTTTCGTTGAAGAAATGACTAACTAATATAAGTTCTTTTCTCTGATTTCTTCCTAGAATGCACAAAACCGTGTGCCAGTTTATGCTGAGAATTGATTTTTTTAATGCACTGTGAAGTAACATATCTACTATTTCAGTTATTTCTACTTTGTACCTATGCAATTTTCTTTTCTAATTTACAACTCCAAGAGTCAAACTGAGTCTTTGTGACCATGCAGTTCTTTGCCTGTAACGCTGGTACTGGAGGCTGACTTATCCCTGTGAGCAGCCACACTGGCTCTATACAGGGCCTTAGAGTGATCTCCTGTAACCTACTTGTCTTAAAGCTTACCAGATGTGTAACAGACTGTAATGAAAAAAAGGGTTTGGATACCACCTCATCCACAATTCATTTGTGCTAATCCATGTCAGCACTGTGCACGTGCACATACAAAAAAAAAAAAGAAAAAAAAAAAAGAAAAAAAAAGGAACGAGGAGGAAAAAATTAGTTTATTTTCCTAAATACTACAACTTTGATCTTAATCACACACAAACAGTAGATATAGGTAAGAAGATTCTTATATAGCCACTTGTCTGGAAAAAATGATAGAGCTTAATATTTTGTATCTTTCTGTATTATGATGCATTTTACTATTTTTCACATTGTGTGTTTGGGATTAGATTTACCACACACTACTTCAGACATCTGACTTTCAGACCAGCCACCCTGGCTTCCCTTGTTGGCTCTTGCAACAAGCAGTTCGTCTGACCTACCTTTTGTGCCTGTCTGAGCATCAGAAGAATTTGGCAGCAGGATTGTCTCCTTCTCTCTGTTGACTAGAAAGGCAGTCTAAAACAACTTTTGGCCACCTCAGTTTTGACAGGTGGATCTCACTGAGGGTTTGCAAGTCCAATATTTACTTTCTGATTTAAAACTGCTTGTGAGATATGGATGCACATAATAAAAAAGCCATCATTAGTCTAAGTGGAAAGAATTGCTCTGGCTTTATTCAGGAAGCTTTAGAGATTATTTTCTTCTTTTCTTCAGTTTTTTTCTCTGTATTTTTAATAACTACTGAGTCTATAACCGGAACAGAGAAGGATGAGGATGTGGAGGAAGAAATCTATATCAAGAATTTCCATAGTAGCGTAGTTGTGTTTCCTGTATTTAAGAACACGATATCAGCACAGTGAGGAAGATGTAAGATTGAAGGCTGAAGAAGGCACTCTGAGAGACAAAAGAAGCTCAATCTGTTTACCAAAAAAGAGATCCTAGGGCTGCTTTATTTCATCATAGGATTTCCTGAGTGAGAAAAGACAATGGTTCTTGAAAGCATTTGTAGTTCAGAAGAGAAAAGCATTGCAAGGAACCTCAGCTGGAGGATATAGCCAGAGAATCCTCAGTCTCTAATAAATATTTCCCTTTAAGAGCAGATACTGAAATAAACTTACAAACTTCATTTTCAAAGCAAGACTGTACACTTTTAAGACATGCTTAAGCCAAACATAGAGTATTCATAGAACAAAGGTATAAAAAAAACTGGATGCAAAAAGCCAGTGTTGTCTTGGAAGGCCACATTGTCACTTCAAGACTTGGAAAATAATAAAGATCTGTGACTCCTAGAAGTCGCTAAGCCACACCGGAATAGAAACAACTGATTAAACTATGCTCTGGTGACTTGAAGCTTCATATGCTGGGTACAGTGAGTGTGGATGGAGATCACTATGAGGCAGTTTGATTTTATTCTCTTTTTCTCAGGGTGTTTCAGTGCCTGAGCTTGATCTTATGACTGTAGTAAGGTTTTAATTAGAGTAATTTTTCTCTGAACTCTTAATATTTTTTAAAGTTGAAAAGTGCCTACCAGTATCTCAACAAATGTTAGATCTGAGTGGGATGCATTTTCCCCTTCCCTGGGGATTTTCGACATTTCAGAAATGTCTTCTAAACTAGAATAAAAAAGAAAATATAAAAAGTCATAAATCACAAATTCAATTTTTTAAGAAATCATGCCAGTTGAACCATTTCCATAATTTCCATTTTCACTTCAAACTTTTCAGATATTTTTTAGATTGATTAACTTTTGATTTCCAATAATAAGGCAATTTAAAAAATAAAAAAAGATGTCTTGGAGAAATCAGACAGTGGTGGTTGGAAATCAAGCAATGGTTTGGGAGTTTTTTCCAATAAATGAGAACATTATTCTAAAGTACCCTTTTATACAAAAAGCAGTTACTCAGAGAAAATGCCTGGCCCCATCTAAAATGTATATCACTGCTGGAGTACAGATCTAATACAAGGAGCAGGTAGGAAGAACAACAGATTTGGTTTTAGCTGAAAATAGCAAATTTGGGTTTAGCTGAAAATGTTATAGCTGAAAATTCATTTTCATTCTCTTATCAGGGTGATTTTCAGTTGCCTTTCGGAACAGTATTTCAAAAGAGTATAGAATTATTAAAAAAAAAAAGTTACGGGGACAACAGCTAGCAGTGGCAAGGATTTATTTTAAAAGCCTGTTTCACAGATGGCAGGCAGAGGAGCTGGGTAAGACGCTTTTGAACTCTGCTGTGGTCAACAGCTGTTATTTAGGCTGCCTTTCCTTAACTAAGAGGGAAGTACATCTGGAGGAAGTCAGCCTAATCGCAGAAATCATGAATGAAACTGGCCAGATGACCTTGCCATGAAGTGCAGTTCCCAAGTCCAGACAATCCACAGTCTTTCAATTAGATATGCCTTTCAATTTGGGAAAAGCTTTTACTGAACCCTCATTAATGTAAGAAGCTAATTGACTCTTATAGCTGCACTCACTGAGAGAGTTTTACCTTTAAACAATTCATCATGAAATCTTTTGCCAAGCTACAAATCTTGCCTGGAAGCATGTGTAGCGCACTCTTTTTTGACTTTTTGCAAAACATCTGTCTCCTGTTCCAGTCAATGTAGAAAAAGATAAGAAGTCACCTCTATACACAGTGGTGCGGTTGGCGCATAGCACTTCCAGTCTGAGCAATGCAGTGCTTATCCCTATTCTAACACAGCATTGGAAAATTGATAAAATAAAATAAATAAAATAAAATTGATAAAATAAAATAAAATAAAATAAAATAAAATAAAATAAAATAAAATAAAATAAAATAAATAAAATACAGTAAAATTCTCATTTCCTATTTACTGAAAAGACAATGCCATCCAGCTAAAATCAACATTACACAAATGACAAATGAACCAACTTCCAAGACAATAATTAATCAAGAGTTTATGTATTATTGTTCCCACTGACTAGACAGAGAAAACAAGACATGAAAAAGACCATAATGCTTCCTAGAGTAGTATTTTAACCTTTTTGAGCAACATAAAAGCAAGGTTATTTTTCTTTTCATATCCAGGGATAGATTTATGCATAACCAAGTTCCTCTCCACTATTATCTTTGTGGCATAACCCTGTCACCCTTGACTTTGGGGAGCCCTGGTAAAAGTAATAGCAACATTAAAGTCTGAGCATCTGAATGCTTTAATTCAAGTCATTCCCGGTGACAGGGTTTTGTTTGTATTCTGAGTAGATTCTGTTTCTGCTAGAAGGCTCAGGAGACAGCAAAATGCAGCCAACAAACTCATAAAATAGATCCTGTCAGACAACTACAGCTTCCTTAAAAAAGCAAGTGAACAGTTTGATTGAATGAGAGAAAGGAACAGAACACACTCTCTAACTCTAAGGATTTTTATTATAATCTTCACATTTAGACTGCTTCGCTTTCTTATTTTTTTCTTTTTCTTTGTCAGTTCCATGCAAATTTAAACAGTTTTTAAGTCAGTTTTGATGAGCAGAGTACCCTCAACCATAGAGTGCTGCAGTCCAAGCAACTGGTGCTCTTATTGCTGTCTGCGACCATCTATGTGGTTCCCTGGGAAATTAAAAGGTTTTTTTAAGTTGATCATACACTATAAAGTAGTGCTGTTCATCACATTTTTGTACTAAACTATCAATAAATTGTTTTGATTGCCATTATGCACACAAAGGAAAATGCCCTTCTGCAGAAAAGAGCATTTCATTTCTCAATAGACCAGCTTCTAATAGAAGTAGTTTCTCCTGTATGTGACAGATATTGATATATTCTCATTATAACAGTGTCATTACTGATAATTATTTCTAATATAGCCTGTGCCATCTTTTCTATGAACACATGCACTGAGGAACGTTTGCTACTTATTTTTTGTAACTTATATTTTCTGTTGAGATTTAGTCACTTACCTTTCCCTCCAGACATACTGAGAGTTTGAGGTCAATTCTCTAGAGCCCTAACCATTGGTAGAATGAGAAAAGACAACACACTATGTCTGTTTCTTAAAGGCAGGGAGGCCTAACACCAGATACAACCTACTGAGGATCAAAGACCTTTGCTCTCATGCTCCCTTCTCTTTGAGGCAAGATATCTCAATTAGATCCATGCTTCTGTGAAGAAGAAATAAGGAGGAAAAGAGACTATTTCATCAGGGTTTTAAACTTTACTGCTAAGGATCTGTGAATAATGATGCATTCTAGGGTCCTTGACTATATTTCCATGACTTAAAAACAAATCGGATTTTCTTCTTACCAATGTCTAGTTTGGAATGAATTCATTTCCAAAGCTGATGTCACTACAATAAAGAATAGTGTGCCCCACTACTGGCAAGTTAAAGTCATAGTTTTGTCTTATCACAGACACTATATTTAAAAACAAGACACTGAGTCATTTAGTTCCTCCTTTTGCAGAAGCTTGTTTGATGCATGCATGAAGAAAAGTAAATTGCCTCTCTCGGTTTTCTTGGGTGGGGGAGAGAGAGGAAGAGAAAGGTCTTAACACATCTAGGCATCACTATCAATGTTTTGTTTTGTTTTGTTTTGTTTTTCCAGAGAAATGTTTCTCAAAGGAAAAAAAAGACCTGTTATTCAAGCAATGGAGCTCATATGGTTGCACTGTAACTCAGAGAGAACTTTGGGGGAGTGAGACATCAGTGGCCCAGCTGCGTTAGCAGCCATGTGCACAGATGTTCAGACTGGAAGGCAGTAACCCTACGGTACACTGCAAATGAAAGTGGTTTTCCCAGACTCCAGGGGGTCCCATCAACATTATTTCAAATGAAATATTAACAGAAGATATTCATAAGTAATACTCCTAGATGATCTAATAGAGTCAAGGCTTGCAATTATTTGAAATGAATGAGCCACAACAGCCTACGTCGTTGCTTCAGAGTGGGTTTGTGGTACTTATGTGTGTGAAAGAACGGCACGGAGCATTCCTCAGAGAGCTGCTAAAAGCTGCCAGAAGGTCCTGGAGGGTGTGGCAATGGAGTTAGAGAGCCCCAGTACCGTGCCAGTGTTATGAAACAACCGGCAGGCTGGTGTGCACAATAACTTCAATTCTTCCCTGATGCTTGAAATAGGCTCCGCTGAATGCCAGCCCTCCCAGATGACTACGTTATAAAACCTGCTGAGGAAGTGCCAGGAGTACTCAAGCTACATCCCAGAGGTATTCAGACACATCTTATTGCATATTTTTACCTCTCAGGCATGACGGCAACTACTGTTTTTGTAGCACAGTAAATATCACTGTCTTCACTATACAGAAAAGCAAACTTTAAAGTTGAGATTAGTATAGTGGAAAAAGTGACTGATTTACACAGCAGGCTTGTTTTGTTCTGTTCTGTTTTTTAGACTTTCATAGAGTAGAACTTGATATAGAGACAGATGTCTTAGTCTTTATCCAGTCACTATCTTGCCAGTCAGCTTTGTACAGAATGGACAACAGCAAGAATTCCACTGCATAACCATTTTAAGACCCAAAGATTGACCAGGACACCTCATATCTGTGGCCAAGCTAAAGAGAACAATGTGGCAATTTCTAGCGACAGATTTAGGTGCTCTGTTTAATATCCCTATCCTTCTTCCTCCTTCTTGTCTCACAAGAAGCATGGATCTTTTGTTTTTTAATTTCATACCTATGCAGCAGACCCAAATCTTTAGTTTTACAGAAGGGGAAATGGTTGTGAAACGGAAGAAAAAAATTCTTCCTAAAATTGGTGCATTGTCACAGCATATGCAACTGTGGCAAAGCTCATCCCACATGGCTTTGAGATACTGCTCACAGTGAAGTTGCAACTACAAAGGTTAGCTGCATAAATATCTACCTATATCTCAAAGGAGCAAGATTTGCAAGAAAATAAAGTGTCTTTTACAAGACCAGCTGATGTAAGTGGAAGCACCAGAGAAGCCTCTGGGCACTACACACTCTTTTCATCAGGACCAAATATGTATTTTCAAGCTGGTGCTAACGTGGCCACAGTGCTCTTGATACTTCGAGTGGTTAGAAAGTTCTCTCTGGTACACCACGTATCATCTGATAGATGCCCCACATCTTCCACCACAGTTCAAACACTCTCTTGCCATCAAGCACAATTAATATCTTATGTCAAAACCATTCATGAGAAAGCATAAGTAGAGGGGGAAGAAAGAAGAATAAAGAAATGGAACGTGAAAAAGCTGTAGAGCAGAAAACACCTTTTTTGAACTATAAGTTATGAGGAGGTGTTTATAAACAACTCAACAGGAATTTATTTTCTAGTATTTTGTAGAATTGCTTATTTTATGCACAGAACTCTATATTTAGTCACAATCAGTTTGTACTCGGTAATTGCTTCACTAAATCACAGCAAGCAAACACATGCTCACTTACTTATGACCCTTGTTTTATTTTGGAACTTTTTTTATTGAAAAATAAGCTTGGCCTAGGTGATTT
Source organism: Pampusana beccarii (assembly GCA_013399365.1). NCBI lineage: Eukaryota > Metazoa > Chordata > Aves > Columbiformes > Columbidae > Pampusana > Pampusana beccarii. Next base: position 365,537 of record VWYH01006000.1, read on the forward strand.
CCTTTGTTAGTAGTGTAGAACAGATTTCTGTATTCAGATCCAAATACTATATGGGATATAAAAATAGATACTGAAAACATTATCTGAATACAAGATTTAGTTATACCCAGCTTTGCCAAGCTCCAAAAGAAAAAAAGAAGAAAAAAAAAGGTTGTATGTTATATATGAGAGCTTGTTATACGTTAAAACTATAACAGGGAGGGGAAAAGCTATATAAGAACATTAGAAATGAACAAAATGTGTAGGCACATGACTGAATACTAGATCCTTGTCGTTACCTGACAATACAGCCTGACTTCCCAAGAGTTCGGACAGCATGCCCACTTTTATTACAGTCAAGAAAACTGACAACCACTAGGATGTTTCTTTTTAAATCCATTCAAGGTCCCTGAAGAAGTTTTTTTTTTAAGTAGAAATTTGTTCACAGTTGCTCTGTCAGAATACATAAATATGTGATGTAGGGCAGACATATTAAACGTCAAGGTAATGTTGTAGGACTATCAGGTCTCCGATAGGAATTTGTAAACATCTAATAAAAATAGGGTTGTCATTAATTTGTTAAGCAGGCTGTGAAGTGCTCAGAAATCCATATAAGCCAAGTGTCAATTAACATGTCTCATAATCACTGAATTGCACTTTTATCTCTTCTTCAGATCGTGAGACTGGAGTAAAAGGAATTTTGTCAAAAAACTCTTTCTATTCCAAGTTACTTTATTATTGTTTCTTTACCATAATGCTCACCAAAATGTGTCATCTCTGTGTTTTGCTACATGAAAGAGTAAACTATCACCTTATGTGCTCTACTTCCTATGAAACAAATGAACAAAGAATAATATTGTATCATCTCTGATCACAGCATCTCTTCCTTTTGCTTTATTGTTATTCCTCCTCACTTCTTCCTTTTTCTAAAAAACTTTTGTTATGACATTTTTTAACCTTAATTTAAAGTAAAAATTGCACTGTATTCTTGGAGCTTCTTTACTTGATAACTTTTGGCATTCAAACAAGGAGATATTACTTTCTCAGAGTGGTCTGCTAGAAGCCCAAGAATCTTGAAAAGTTTCCAAAAATGCTGGGGATAGCCGACAGCACATAAAACCAGCCATTTACTGCCAAAGGGGATAGACATCATTGGCTTCAGTTTTGCAAGTCTCTGCACCAATTAGAGTATAATGCTTTTATTGCATTTGCTAATGCATTTAGTGATCCAAAGCAAAACGAAGTGAATGGAAGGTCTCCCAGACATTTCAGTGAGCTTTGAATGAGACTTTTTTCCTGCACAGATTGCTCCTTGGGGAAGTAAAAAGCATTCATTAAGCACTGAGCATTAAAATAACACAATATGAATGCTATGCAACCGTGTAAAATACAGTTCCTATCACTTACTTGACTTAAAGTATCCTCAAATGTTTTGCTTCATGGCATTAAAGCAATTCATTTTCTAGGACTGTTGTTGCTAAGGTTTGATTTATATAAGTGTTTTAAGAAGAAAGCAATCTGAAAAATACCCAGTTATTAGCACAGCAGAGAACTAATTATTCTTTCAAATGCCTCTTCTGAAAATGCTTTCGAACTTTTTATTCTGTTGATTCAACAAAAGGGAAGTTTTTTTGAAAATAAATAGAATAGCAAGAGAATAGTCATTCAATACTCTAGAGAAAATAACTGTTTTCTAACACTTCTCAACAATTCTGCCTTATTGCACATTGATATCCTCCTCTTTACTCCCCCAGCTTATATGCAGCTGAGATCATAAAATACGTAAAGGCATATTCTATTTCTCTGTTTCCCTTAGTCCGTATTTTGATGAATACATACTACCGTTTTTGTGCCATTGGTCTGACACTTCCAGAAGGCATTGAATCTAAGCACGTGTTGAGTATTGCATGGATATACTGTAGGCTACATCAGATTCCTGATTTTTGTGGCCTAGAGTTTCTCTGCACAGATGAAGTCCATCACATCGGAGGTGCATGGCAGGTCCTGGGCTTATGCCCCAGGAAGCTCAGGGTTTTTCTGAGAGTTTAATTGTGGATGTGTGGTCATGCTGATCACCCAGCTGGTAACCAGGATTTCTGCTCAGCTGGCTGATCAGCAAGCCTTACTGATGTAGCTGGGTGCACAAACATTTATCTAACCAGAGTTTCTAAAGTGAGAATAATGACACAACCAAAGGAATCCGGACATCAAGTACCAGATGTGGGTAAGACTTACACACATGAACGTGTGGGAAAGGGAACAGATCACAGGAACCCTGCCGTTTTGGATCACTATTCCTGGGCCTCCCAGCTATGGATTAGCCAAACTGGAGGGAGGGTATTCAACCCCAGCTTTCTGGGTGAGTTCCTTACCACCTCCAAGCACAGTCAGTGAGGGTAACTCTGGTCACAGGACCCCTCACTAGTCTTCTCTAACAAACATGAAATAATTTCATCACTGCAAGAGGCTGACACCATGGTGAATATTTCTCTGCAGACACTTCCTATACAGAAAATCATTATTTCGTGTCCGTGAAGGAATGAAGTATTCCATGAGGTATTCCTCAGCTTATGCTAAAACCGTAGAGGAAGAGAATATTGCTGCTTTCTGAAACAGGCACTGCAGGTTTCCCTCCCTAGAATAGTAGCTTTGTTTGGATGTAAACTCTCTCATGGTTTATTCTTACCTTTCGTAACAAATAAATCAACTTTGTAGAAAAATAAGGGGAAAAAAAAGTTTACTTTTTTCTTTATTACTATGTTGCTGATGCTGGAATTTGACCTTATATTCTTAGCCAGAATTTCAAAATACTTCGAAGATAATCCACAGACATGCTACAAAATTTACCAAAGAGATATAACTATATTTAATTTAGAAGGTGTTCTCTAGGTGTTTCTTTTATGTGCAACAAATGTGAGCCTCCACTGGAATTAATTTCATTCTTTCATTTCCTTTTCTTTCCTTTACATTTATTTTCAGCAATATCAATCAAATGTTAAATGTTTGAGGCAAGATATCTCAATTAGATCCAACTGAATGTCTGATGTCTATGTTGCCATGGCCTGGCACTATGAAATCTGTGTATCAAAATGAATATTAGTTATTAATGCAGAAAAGAGCAGTTTTAAGGAAGCAGAATGCTGTCATGTAACCTTATACGAGGATTGAGAACAATATGTAGGTAATTGGTTTTAAACAGTACCACTCTCATCATCTAGACAGTGACTTGGAAACTGACAAAAAAACTAACCAGGAATCTTCTGATCACAACTCTTCTTTGTCTTTTTTTAAGTAATTATTTCCCTTAAAGTTGGTGAGTTTTGTTGCTTCCTTGTTTTTTGTGGTAAAGCTCTACTAAAATAAGTAAGAATGAGAAGAAACTTTTGGCATGAGACCATGGATAAATTGTAGGTAAAGTTGCATAGATGTGTCTTAATAACAATAGGACACAAAGAAGGATGGGGGAAAAAATATAACACTTGTATTCAAATCTAGGCTGCTTTCACAAAGCAAAATTTCATCTGTTTTTCAGTACTCTTGCAAAAATAACCCCGCTGTCATGTCTTATTCTGTTAGATATTCATTCTTGAAGCAATTTTTAAATGGATGTTTTATTGACAGCCTAACTTCCTCTGTCCTGACAATACATAGACACCACTTAGAAAAACATTACTTTTAAAGACCCATTTTGTGACTTCTGATTTAACACTGGTTTGATTCAATCATTTTCATATTTTTATTTCCAAATGTATTTCAGATGGACAAATTTTACTAAGAAATACAATTTTGGTATTAAGTTACAGATGACGTTTCAAAGTAGCTATGTGCTTGCAACAGCAAGAGAAGCCTCTTCTTTCTGTAAGGAATCGGACACTGGTGATAGGAGACCTGTATGGCTACACATGGCCATACAGCTACTTATGCACACAAAGCCTGTTTTGAAGCACTTGGGTTTGGTCAGTACTGTGTTTTTTGGATGCTTGAGTCATGCAAGGTGGCAGTCAGCTGACAAGTTTGCTATCATTTACTTAGAATAAAATTTTTAAGTCAACTGGCACACCTTCAAAAGCCTCCATGAGGATTAACTCACTTTTATAGAGACGAAAACTGTAAAGTACAGGTCAGCTGAATTACATACTGTAGTTAAAACAACCAGGTGTAGCCTGACTGAAATAAGTGTGCTGGTCTCTCTGGTGAGGTACTTTTCCTTAGTGACTATCTTCTGGCAAAGGAACACAGAAGAAAGCACTAGAAGAGGATGGAGTAGGGTGAGAGCATCACCGTTCTCCAACAGCTGCTGAGATAAATCTATTTAATCTGAGGCTGGAGAAGAAGAACCTCTCTGATAACCAAACAGCCACAGTCAAAATACTCTGGATCTTCCCATTTCTTCCGCTCAGCAGAAAAGCAGAAAATTATCCAGCAAATGCTTGTCTGCTCAAACAAGGCGGAATGCACGAAAGAAAAACATTTCAGCTGGATCAAAGGCATATGATGAAAAGTCTTTCTAAAGTGTTAGCATTTCAGGCATGCTAACACTGCAGAGCTTCTTGTGTTGTACCATGTATACACAGTCTTCGGTGACTCCAAACTTGCTATCTACAGAGCCTCTGTGCTCCTTGCCAAGATCATCTCTTTGTTGACTTTCTTTTCAGAGTGTTCACTTGGTAATATTTCCCAAATTGTCTAAACAAATGTTTAAGGAATTATCCATTTGAAAGTCTGAGTTAATATATGAAAGGTTTTCAGTTTTTATGGAAAATTATACATATCTCCAAGTGAACAAGTGAGGTTGAACCAACCGTTGTAGTCACCAGATTTTTGAGTGGTAGTTTCTCGTTAACAACAGAAGAGTAACACAATCTGTGCAACTTTTGAAGTTGTCCTATATATGTTCCATTTGAACAAAATACAGTATTTGGAATGAGACTAAATATGATACCAAGGGTAAAGCAGAACAAAATACAAATGCTTTTTGGAACAAATCATGATCTGTACAAACATTCAAAATTTGTGCTTTCACTGCTTCTAGAGCGGGTTTATGATCCTGTTCCCTGCAATGCTGGACTGCTGTAAAGAGGACTCTTCTGGGAGTATGTCTCGTGACTCCTTAGACTGTCGTAAACTGATCTACCTTTGAGCTGTCTTCCAGAAAATTGTACAAAGCCTGAGCATGCACACGAAATTCTGCTGGGAATGCTATCAGCAGAAGCATTCAGGCTGTGCCCGTGCTGAAAAGAGCTGTCAGCCTGACTAAACAAAGGATGCAGTTTGTAACGTGTAAACCCATCTACAGCATCTAGCCAGGATTAAAAACACCACAAAATTAGAGCGAGAGGATATTTTTGTACATAGGCAGGATGGAGGTCTGCAGGTGACACTTAAATGATAACATGGACAAATTCTGCTGTGAAGCAAAGACATCAGCAGTTCCTAACTGAAAAGATTATCCAGAGAAACCCTCCTCTAGGTGTATACATTTATATGTATGCATTTTATATATACATATATATATTTATGTACAGTTATATATTAATTGGACTAAGAGAAATACTTAAAAACATCGAGGTACTGGAGATTCTAACAGTCCAGAAAGGACCAGACAGAGTTCATTAAGTCCCCAGTCAGATAGAACGTCCAATTTTCACGAAAGTGTTTTCAGAAATCCAGTCGGGTACCTAAATACTTCAGAAAAATCTGGCTTCTAAATGCTGAAAATTTAGTGTAAAACCTATTAAAACCTCATTAAAAATCCATACCTTTGAACCCTTCAGCCATCCCACAAACCAGTAGAAATCTGCCTTAATCCAAATGCAAGGGCGTTGCAGCAGTCTAACATCACACTGCTACCACTTTCTCCTGTGTTCTTATCAGATGCATTTTTACACAGATCTTTCAAAAACTTCACAATTAGTACAAATATTTATTTTTTTATAACAAGTAAGTGGTACAAAAGGATTTCCTTACTTTTGGGAGAGAAGCTCTAGATCCTGAACTTTGCGTGGTCATTGTCAAAACTGTAGTGATACCCAGTGCAACTCTAGCTGGAGCAGCATCCATGTTGATCCAGAAAGAAACCCAGGACAAAATGACAATCAGCAGGCTAGGAATGTACATCTGGATTAAATAGTATCCCATCTGACGCTCCAAATGAAACTTGACTTCAATGCATGTAAACTTTCCTAGAACATGAAATTACTTTCATAAATGCTTTTTGCACATTTTTATCCTCTTTTCTAAACATAAGTCAGATGCAAGGCTTGCTTCCTAACCTAACACTACAAGCAGTTCCTTATACATAAATGAGAGTCAGCCATTTGTTGCATGCTAGCTTGGGGGATGCATGGGACTGCTGAAGCAGAGTATGCCTAGTTCTTCAAATTAACTGAGGAAATGAATATTAACACAATTGTTTCACCTCTGGAAAATATAATGCAACATTTTTTTTCTCAGAATTTAATAAGATTTTACTTTAGTTAAATACACTACTTAGTTTTAAAAAGGTGCAGTATTTTGGTCTTTTAATGACATGAGATTAAGTAAACATGTAATTAAGCAGATAAATCATAAACACTCTAACAGTCTTGTGGTAGATCCCACCCCTTCTCATTCTGGTCGTGTCATTTGCCTGTGTCTGCAGATTACTTCTTATGGCAGAATCAGCTCAAAACCTGGTTTGAATTTTGCCAAGAATCTTACTCCATGAAAGCTGCAACTGTCTCTCACGGAAAGTGATTCTTCAAACAAAAAATAGCTGCTCCACAGTGGTAGAGGATGACAGAAATTTAGAATTGCCTGACAGTGGAACTAGTTGTGCAGCTGGGAATGCAGAGTCCTGAGTTGCAATAGCTTGCACTCTGTGCTGCTCTCCAACTTACTTTGTATCCTGACTGTGGTTTAGGTACTGCAAAGGCTCTCACTTGAGACAGACTAACCAAAGTACAAAAATGTCTGCCCTTCCTGAGATGTTATGCTAGTGGTTTCAAAGGACCCCTTTTGTGTTGGTTGGTCAAATGCATGAGGATGCACTTTTCCTTGTTCATCCTTTCAGCTGAAATTAGACTGTTTGCTCCTTTCTGTGATGCATGCATAGTTTTTTCTTGTCTAGAAATCTGAATGGCAGGGAAGAGAGCTGGCACAAAGCAGGACGTAGAGGCTGTTTGGCAAAGAGAGGAAGGGAGAAGAATCACGGAATCATAGAATAGTTTGGACTGGAAGGGACTTTCAAAGCTCATCTAGTCCAACCCTCTGCAATGAGCAGGGACATCTTCAACTAGATCAGGTTGCTCAGAGCCTCGTCCAGCCTGGCCT
>VWYH01006000.1:372884-407514 GCA_013399365.1 Pampusana beccarii
CTCTCTGGAGCCTTCTCTTCTCCAGGCTGAACAAACCCAACTCTCAGTCTTGAATAATATCTTCTGGCAGGACAGAAGCTTATATACAAGTGGCCTGACCTGTTGAGTGGCCTGACCTGTGACCCTGAAGACAGACCCTGAGGCCTGGATAGTGACTGACCCTGACCAGTCTGCCTGAACAGGGACTCAAAGGTGTGGGGTGGCGATGTGTGGCAGCAATGGCATTGGAGTAGCCCGATCTGTCACATGCTCTCCAGATTCCTGTGGTGCAACATGGACAGAGCACCTTGCAGTGTGGGTAGGAGAAGGCTGAATAATACAGCTTTTATCCACATTTTAATTTCACAGCAAACCTGAAGGAGCATGCTACAGAGACTAGACCCAAGTAGGTACCTGTAGGCAAAGTTTTCTTTAGCTTGAATATTTCTTTTTAGTTCCCCTGGTCAGGCCACACACTTTTAACTTTGGATGATTAGACATTCATTCTGTTTAACTGCATGGAATGGGAGCTACTAATTTGCACTTTTATCCTTTTTGGGGAATCTCTGTGGGTATTCAAGGAAGCTATTGCTCATGCTCTTCCCCCTCTCTTACTTTCAGTGTTTGACTCTGCAAAATGGTTATCTGACCGTAATTAGAAAAACACTTATTCAGCGTTTGAATTACATACAGGGAAACCGCTTAACTTCGTATCAGCCAAACTACAAATGAGTAAGCGTTGTCTATTGGAATTTACTCTCAATTATCCCCTATAAGTGTGAGAAAAGATGAGAAATGATAGTAGTCCCACTTTCCATGTGTCTTGGACTGTGGAATCACAGAGTTTTCCTTCCTTGGAACTTTGGGCCCCAAAATGAGAAGCTGTACTTGTAAAAAGTAAAAACAATAATTTTATTTTCCTAATAAATGAATGTGACATTTTTGGCAGAGGCAGAACCTCTCACATTCCATTATTTCACAGAGTGAAACAAATGTATTTGATGCAACCAGATTGGCTCTTAGACTGAAATGATGAAAAAGCTATTTTAGATGAGAGGGATTATATCTAATCCCAGCAAGCATCCAGCAAGCTATTCTCTAAATGCTGTCCCTATTAAATAAACTCCAAGTAGCTAAATCCAAATTTTAACAGAGTTGTCTCTCCTATGTAAAGCTAAAGATAGAAAACAGAGCATTTGAAACTTCAAAATGGTAAATACAGGAAAAATATTATAGTATTAAGCAAATATTTACTTTGCCAACATGTCATGCCTGTATACTATTCAGATCAACAGTGAAAGCATTGTCTTTTCAAATTTTTCAAATACTACATTCATTAATTAGACCACATGTACAAGCTGGTGAAAATGTGATGTTTTTCCTCAGTGGCACTTTGGTATGTTAGAGAATTAAATCAAGTTCAGAAAAATCAGTACTTTAAAAGCGCTGAATCAATATTTAATAAAAGATTCAGTTTGTTAAAAAGTTTCATTTTAAGGAAATAAAAGCAAGTAGATTTTTTAATCTGTTTTTAAAGATTTTAAATTCCTTAATGATTTTAAGGATATTAAAATAGGTATATTAGAGTATTTTTAGTGAAATGAAAGGAAATTTGGAAACAAAATCTTTCAAACAAACAAAAATAGAAGGGAGGAAAATTTTTTTTTCAGATTTAAAAATAAGTGTGGCTGAATCAAATTTGAGTTTTAAAATACTTTTTCATTTATCCAGCTTTTCCATTTACAAATTGACAATAGACACCATTAGAGCAATTAATAGCATAAAAATGGAATAATGCTCACCAGTGTTGTAATGTTTTGTGCAATAACCAAGTTCCTTATCTTCTTTCAGAATAAACTGTGGCAAGGTTAAACCCTCTGCAACTTGCACAGGTCCATCACTTAGCCACTCAAATATCAGATCATTCATAGTGTAGCCAACTACAATAAAGAAATCAGAATTAGTTAGATGGTAACTGATCAGAAAACATCAAAAGCCAATATTATTATGTCTGAGGAGCATGTATTTTATCGCAATACATGTTATCTCAGTTATATTTTTAAACTGTCTCATTAAAAACAGCACTATTCCTGCTCTTTACTAGTTACTGTTACTGCACTATTATTCTATTAAGAGCAACAAGTAACATCATTATGTTCTGAAATACTGCCCTGGTTTGCCACTAAAAATATTTTTGCTGGCACATCAAAGATACTGTTTACAACTGAGATGACATTTCTCTATGCATATGTATCAGCCTGTATTTTGCTTTTTTTTCATTATTCTTTGATGATGGAGATGGTGGGCACCAACAAAATGAGGATTTCTAGACTACGGAATGCTGGGCCCCACCAAAAGGAAAACAGCATCTTTTGTAATCTGTGAACCTCCCACAGAAAGGAGTGGAGGGAAAGGAAAGGGGCTCAGACTCACTGAGGTCTATGTTTTTTCTCTTTTGTCTGGTTGTTAACCGGCACAGGGCAAAATGGTGCAAATGTGTGTGCTGAAAGCTATGTTGTACGGCTGAGGGTACCCAAGTCCATTGCTTGGCTGTGTTCAGCTTACCAGCATAATTGTACCTATAGGACTTCTGCTTCATCGAGTGTGTTGCTTCCATTTCTCAAAAGGCCATAGCATGCCTTGATCAGACATAGCTAATCCCCGGCTGTGTACTAATTGCTCTTACATTTCTGAGATCTAATTTCTCCTGCACAGCATCACTATGGCTGCCCATGGAAGTGACTCAGCCCTGATGGGTGAGGTGATGTGCCCTGGGAGGGGGAAAGGGAGCAGGAACAGCACAGAAAAAGGGGACTTGCACAGTACGGTGATAGACAGTTAGAGCATTGTTCCTCTGCGGTCTGCCCTTACAAAATTGGAATGTTGAGTCTCACCACACAAACATGACAGTGTAGATATTATCTAACCACCAAATGTTATGGCAAAATTTTCTTCTTTGCTAGATAAAGCAATTGTTCACTCACAGCTCTCTAGCTGCATTGTACATGTCTGTACATCCATAGGAAAATTCTTCAAGTCCATGGGACAGGATAAGGTTAAAGTAAGCCTAAAATTGGAGGGGGAAAAAAAAAAAAAGTGTTATTAGAAATGTACAGGTTTTATCCAAAGCCCCATATTTCCAGTTTAAAGGATCAAGACCAAAACTTAACATCTCAGAAGTTGGACTCTCTGTACCCTCTGAGCTTTTAAGGACACAAGAGCTGTGAAGACAGAGCACATAAGCAACCCAAGCACTTGCTGGCTGTGTTGGCTGAGCAGAATAGGGACAGGTAAGGCAACATCAAGATAGCAAGAAAAGCTTCCCACTAATGTACCAGTGTATGTTTTATGTATAATACTGACCCCATATAATGGAAAAGCTGAAATGGCTGATCATGGGACAAATATTATCAGGCTTTGTTTTGGAAAAGCAGAGGAAGGAAACAACAATCACATTGTGGTTTTTTTTTTTCAATAGAGAGTGCTTTTGTTGTGTATGAGGCCCATTTCCAACTCTACATTCTTACTACTTATCCATTAAAAGAAAGAAAAAAGAATACGTACAACAAAAGCTAGAACCACATAGCATTAAAAGATAAAGAGTGCAGACAGAAGAAAGTAAGCCTAAAGGAACATCATTCAAATAAAATTTCTCTTTTAGTTTTTCAGTTGTTATTGTCCCAGTAAAGCAGAATTTTACTTGGATGGGAATATTCTTAAAGTTTCTTTCTTCCTTTTTTTTCTTTTTTCTTTTTCTTTCTTTTTTTTCTTTTTTTTTTTTCTTTTTCTTTTTTTTTTTTCTTTTTCTTTTTTTTTTTTTTTTTGTTTATTTCATCTTACTTTTTCACATTTGATTGAAATCTGTTTCAAAACTTCTCCTCTGCTTCATTTCTTTTCTTGTTTGTGTGGGAAGAAAAAATCATCTTTAGTAAGCCAAGATAATAGGATGACATGATTACAAACAACTAGCTATTTTGAAAACAGAAGAATTGTTAAGATTTTGGGTTAAATCATATAAAAAGAGTACATTTTTATTTCAGATTACCTTAAGCGCAAGAAACACTTTGACACAAAGAAAGAAATCAACGAAGATCCCTACACCCATTTATCATCAAGGCTGAGAACTAATAATAGATAGTCTGATTCAAAGGTACACTGAAACACTGACAGAGTACAATGAGAATAATTTTTCTAGTTATACCAGTGAACCCATGGACAAGCTGCTAGTCTAAAAAGTATATCGTTGTCCCACAGACCAGTGCCATCAGTATGGAGAAATACTTCACTAAGCTCTGTCTCCCATGTCTCTCATTTTGTGTTTCTGACCACATACAGCTGATTCAAGGTCTTTCAGTCTATTTCTTCATGATGTGTATTTCTGGGGAAAGTCTGACTGGGCCTTCTAGTCCTACTGTCCTGCCATCAAATCACTATGACAAGAAGATGAAATTGAGGTAACTGGGATCAGAATGGTCTCAGCCTGATCAAGAATCACTTTCAACAACTCTGTTTTCGCCTGCCCATGGGCTACATTGAAAAAGTCACATTATTTTCCTCTTGACACAGGCTTCAGTGTATGAGGTGATCATATCAGGAAATTAGAGATCAGTTGTCTGTGGCAGTGGAGTACACTGAGATGAAGAATATCCCCCAGTAGTCTTCTCAGCACCAGCATGGTAAATAAACTTCCATTTAACCTTTAGGAGAAAATAGCATAAGCACTAAAAAAATAATAATAATAATCTATAGAAAAAAGTATATCTAGTAGACATACAAATGTCGTTAAAAAGCTACCCTTTGCTCACCTAAATATTTTAAGTGCCCTGCAAATGTTAACTAGTCTCATTTTCACTAGGTAATTTCCTGGATTAAAGACCGAGCTATTTAAATTGCTAATCTCCAGTGTTAACAAAAGACTGATTCTGCCTTTTTTTCTTAAATGTAGAGATATTAAAGTATCTTCCTTTTCACTCATCTTCTAAAAATGGTTTAGATGTGTAAGTTAACTTCACCTCAAACATGCCTTTACACAAATGAAGCCTTTCTAAATATGTCATTCGTTCGTACTCATTGAAGTAGTCATGGCCTATCCAACCCTTAGATTTTACTGTGTGGACTGTATGCTGACTATGCTTCCTTTCACCTTTCTACCTCCCCAAACCCTCAAATGATCCGGGGGTTTGACTACGTACATGGACAGGACATTCTAATATCAAACTCATGAGAAAGTGAATACAACTAGCTGCAGATTTTCAGCTTCCCAGGGATAAACTGATCTATTTCCATTGAGGCTAGTTATATGTATCAATCATCTTTTTCTGGAGGTGAGCTGAGAAAATGCGCATTGTGTTGGTTCGCACAAAGGTTGACATCTCTTTCTTTCTCTTCCCAACCAGTGGGAAGATTGTGTTGTTATTCAGGAAGACTCTGTTATTTTCTGCTCATCCTGACAAATGGAAAATAATTTCTGTTCACTGTATTGATGAGGCTATCTCAAGAGACCATGCCCTTACAGCATTATCTCTACTTGTTCATCTCAGCAGAGTAGCCATTCACAGTTAACATTGACTCTGCAATCTCTTTTGCTGGGAGTAATGCAAATATTGAAACCAGCGCTTATTGCCTGGTATTGTCCACAGATCCACTGATTTTCAACAAGATTACTACATGTTAAATGTTCAGCTGCTGGAGTCTGAAGTAATTCCAGTGAAGACCATGATGGTGGGTCAATTTATAGCAGTTGACTCTTTTTCAGTAAAAATGTGATCCTGCAAATGTTTCTGAACCCAGGTGCTATGCCTGTACCTTTATATTTACATTAATAAGGAAACAGGATCAGAAACAGAAAGTGTTAGGCAGATACAGCTACCCACATTGCCTATAATAACACTGTCATTCACAGAAAATGTTTTGGAAAAATGAATGTCTCACACTTGACAAATTCAAGAAAGGCCTCTGGAGGTTTGGTGCAAAGCGCAAGTTTAACTGGAAATTACATTGATGAATATACTTTAATTGTTAATAAAAGAAACTGCTGTAGAACAATTACTTTATTTTTCAAGCACCCGTCACCAAGGCATTCAAGATGCATAAACGATAGATTAGGTGACATAGCACCATAAAACACTGATGGGAACAGTTTTATGAACAATCTGTAAAGCTGAAAGGAGAAGCAGCTGATCAAGGACTTGATCTTGTCTTCAGCTACCTGAGCACCCTTTCACCAGGCAGTTAGCCAGGCTCAGGTGGCACAGCTTGCTCAGGAAGGGCTCCAGCTTTAGGCACCTTTTGTGTTTCAGCTGAGCAGACAGCGGTCGTGAGGGAGAAGGAGAGTCACATCTCCAGCATCCCAGCACTCCAGGCACAGCACAGGGCCAGCAATCCACCCTGGATGAGAGGCAAAGTTGCTCTCTTCTTTCCCTCCCCACTCCCTCACCCATCCTGCAGTCAGGGAAGAACTGAGCCCTGGAAAAATGCAAATGGAGTGTCAAGAGAACAAAATGCAGAATCAGACACAGAAAACAAAGAATGAAAGATCAGCCAGCGTGGTGACACAAATAATTTTAAATAAGAAATCAATAATATTACTGAACAATGCTGTGGGAGAGGCAGGGCTGTAATCCAAGTATACTAGGGCAGCATTGCCTGTCTTAAACTTTGGACCCTCTTCCTGGGGATTCCCTCACACACTAAGCGCTTCTGAGCAGAATCTGCTGATTCTTTAAATGCTGTGAAAGTGCAGCGGGCACGGCTGGGATTTCTTTACTCAGCATTTCGTTCAAACCCTCCTCTTTCATCCCCTGATTTCAACAGAATTTCCTGAGAAATCATTCAGACTTGGGCTGTGGGCCTGCCTCTCTTTCCACCCCAGCTCAACATCTTTCATTTCTGGTCACCCCCTTACAGCATCATTCAGAGCCTGTATTTCTCACTTCTGCAGGCAGGACAGTAAAAGTCCTGCAGGCTGTGGACTCCTTTGTCACAGAAGTCAAAATAAAACATCCTGTGGGAAAAAATAAGTAGACTGACACCATGTTATTAATCAGAACCCCTCATGCTGTTGATCTTTAACACCTGAACATGTTGTTTCACAACATCAGTGTTTTCTCCAGATGGGAGCAGACGTGCCCTCAGACAGGCCAGCAGCACAGCTCAGCACAGGCACAGCCACTGTCCAAACATAGCTGCTGTCACCAGCCATCGTCCTCTGAGGAAAAGCCAGAGGAGGAGGGTGACACACATGTGCAGCCAAGGGAGCTCCGAGGTATTCACGCGCAGTGCAACCAAGTCGTGAAATCAGAAATAGGGCTGAGACATCGTGCTTCCTATTCATCCTTTGCGCATTCCTGCCCTTGTCCTGGCCCTGGACACACTTTCTTCACCTCCTTGCATCCTGGTTTGTCCTCATATCTTTTCCCTTTCCCTTTGCTGTTGCCCAGTTCCTGCCAATCCCAACCACAGCTCTCTTTGGGGTAACAGGCCTTGAAGCCAGCCTGCTCCTAGACACCAAATCCCCAAAGTAGTACCATCAGTGAGGGGGGAAGTCCTTTAATTAAAAAAAAAAAAAAAAAAAAGAAGAGTAAAATGTTTGTAAACAGATTATTCTCAAGATGACCTCCAATTTTGTTCTTTCTTTTAGGGGTTTTGAATGCTGATACTCATCACCATCGTGCTACTTCTCTGATAATCTCTCAATGCTACGAAAGTGCTTCAGAATAATACACATACAGACTGCCTGTGGATAGTCTGCAACACAAAACTGAAGAACTGGTAGTATTATATTAAACCCTTAGGGAATTGGTTTTACACATTACCTAATCCAATAATCTTTTTTATAAATTTAAGAGAACATATAATTTTAACTGGGATTTGATGTGTTGTTTAATCTGCAACAACCATTAAACTGTATTCTAACCCACTTCTTTACAAGCACTTATCACACTGTAGCCTGATGCATTGTGACTCCTCAAAACTTCCCTTGATCTCAGTGACAACTCTCACCACAGAGAAGGACATCAGCCCCACAAGAGAGGGGTCGTGTGGATCACAATATGAGACATCATTTTCATTAATTATCCTGCAAGTGGGGCAGTTTGTGAGTGAACTACAGAACAGTCTTCTCACATGTTGTTTTTTTTTTTTCTAATGAGAAGTAGGTGAGTCTTATTAAGTATACAAGTACTGACAGAAATTTAAATAGTCCTGGAGATAAAGGTACAAGTCCCTTCTATGTCCAAAAAAAGCATTATTATCGCCTCATAAGCATGAAAAGCAACAAATGCCTCACCATGAGTGGGCATGGTATCAAAAATAACATTTTATTTCTATGCTTATCCATTTATTCTTTCAAGCTACACTCATCTGCAAATCAGCTGTTGGGACAGGAGACTTCACATTCTAGGATTTTATTCTGCAAATACCAGAAACAAGTAGAACATGCATGGTCACTGCTAATGTTGGCTATGTGCCGTTTCTATGAAAAATCTTATACATGTGCAAAGCCCACAGTGTTTGGTTCAGTGAGAGAGGTGGGATATTTTTTTTTTCAGTATTGCTAATTCTAAATATGCTATCATATATTGCAAGATTTCTGAGACTTTTTCTTAAAGCTCCAAGCTGACAATAAAGATAAAGGTATTTTTAGCAGTACATTTTTCATTGGAAGATTAAATTCTTGATCCTTATAGCTGCTGAAATAACATTAAAATATTACCTAAGCACAGGCAGACAAAGTTCCCCATTAAACTGGCAGGGGAGATGGAACTGCACAGCAACCATGACAGCATTGCGTGACACTAGAGCAAATACAATTCAGGCTAGTGGCACTAAAACAGGGAGGGGAATCTAAAATCTCCTTATAGTCTGCCCAGCCCCCTCTTTTGGGTGATCTGTGCCTGAAAGAAGGGCACAGACACTGTTCATCTATCAGAATGCCAAACAATAAAAAAATATTCCCAGTGACATTCTTTTTTTAAAAGGCCGTTCATTTTGTAGTCCGTCTCATTATTTTTTTGGGGACCTGACTCATCATTTTGAATGTCGATTCTGGTAATTTTCACAGTCTACAGGTTTTGTCCTGTTAAATGGAACAGTCAAACTGTCTTGTTTTTCCCTGATTTTTGAGAAGACCTGGAATTCCTCTCTAATATTTGTCGTGTTCTGCAACTTAATTTCTGTCAGATGGGAAGGGGCTGAAGTTGAGCTTAGAGGAGATGTGGGGCCTCCTCTGCTGTGGCAAAATGCATTATGTGGGCTGGTGTTTCACATACTGCTGTTTACGAGCAAGTTCTCGCTCCCTCCAGTGCTTTGCTTTGCTTTGGTTCATGCACTGCTTAACAACACAGGAGCTGGCACGAAGCAGGGTGGTGGATTTCTTGTTACAGGCATCCCACCTCTCATTGTAATGCAATCATTGTCTGTAGAGACACAATGCCAGCACATGAGCTGCCAGCAAATGATTTTCCAATTATTGCTCAAACAAATCCATGAAATTAAATTCAAGTATGATTTCATGTAACAGTTAAATTCTGTAACCACCTGTTTACTTTCCAAAAAGAACAGTATTGCATCTCTCCTTTCTTCTCTGTCATTTTCTATCTTAATTTTCCTGCAGTGTGTGTTTAGTATGGTGCTGCTCTCCTCCTGGCATGATGACATCTCTGTTGTAAGCCATATATTACAATGCAATTGGCAAAAGACCTTCATCCCTGGCAGCATGTTCCAGGAAAACATGCTCTTTTGTACAATTTAGAAAGGACTCCCGCACCTATATCATTTTACACCTAACCTTTAACGCTCCAGTGCAAGTTCAAAGGGTAAACAGAGTGGATGGTCACTAGCAATCAAGGATAGACATTGCCATTACCCGTAAGGAGGGTGGGTACACATACATGTGTATACGACTATCCCATTAGTACAGAAGTAACCACCTGCCAATATTTTTTGATCCTGCCAGCCAAGAACAACTTCTTTAACAAATTGGTCTCCAGCAGCATTTCCCCCTTTTTTTACCTAGAACAAAGTCTTCCTTTTTATCTGAGACACAGGAATACAGGGCTATAGAAGTGACATCTTGGGCCATCAAATCGGGTTATCTGCTGTCGCACATAGTCTCACCATCTAACCCCTTTCAAAAATGAACAAGATTACTTTAATGACATCTACTTCCATTCCCCTCCCCTACCCCTCTGTCCCCATTTCTGTTGGAATATCATTCTAGGAATTCAATGTGTAGATGGATGGAAACTTTCTAACTTCCACTTTAGGCTTACTTATGGCCAGTTCAGAGACATTTGTTGTCCTGACAGTATTGCCCTTCAGTGTAAGCAGCTCTGCTGCTGTGTTTGTATCTACCTCACCTCCACTGCTCTTGTGTGTCAGCTGGAGACGTGCACGGCATTAGAGGAACAAGTGAGGCAGCACGTGTTCAAGTATAACGTCCATATCCTTGCTTTGGTTTAAATGCCTTATTACATGAAAAAGCAACTATTTTTGTGTCATTAAAATGTAAATTATTCTTTCCTTAAGCAGAATGATCAATAGGGTTTTTACAATAGCTGTGCTAGCTGCATAACAAAGTACCTGCATTAGGCTTTATTATGTATTTAGTAGCTTTTATTATTTGTTATGCGAAACAAGTAATTTAGATAAAACAGAAGAATAAGAGCATTGAAAATCCAGGGCTAGATCTTCAATCTGGATTTGTAGAATGGGAGGGAATGAGAAAGACAAAAGTGCTTGATGGGAGAGCATAGTTAAATAAGTGTTAGGAAAACATCCTGAAGGATGAGAAAAATCTCAGACCATTTAATTAAAAGACCCTAAAAGGAAGGAGGGTGAAGGTGGAAGGAGGGTGAAGGTGGAAGGAGGGGCAGAAGTAAGGTCAAGAAAGAAAAAAAATGGTGGGTGAAAAGTGGGACCTGAGGACACTGGGTTCAGCCATAAAGAGAATGGCTGCTTGTCCCACAAAAGGCTGCGATTTTTTAGCCTCTGGAACAATTGTTATTATTGTAATCATGCCTATGGGAAGACAAATTTGTCAAATTCGCTTGATTCACATAGCATGCAGACACAATTTGGGAAGTCACTGTGTCCTGGTGACATTGTGCAGTTTAATAAAGTCTAGTGATTCTAGCACTATTTATACAGTGTCTATAGGGCTTCTACCTATAATATATAACAGCTGTCAAACCCAGAACTTCTTTAGATATGTGCCCTATTTCAGTTAGCGTTTCTATATTGATTTTTTTTTTTTTTATGTGGAAAAGTTACTTAAAGGTATATGAAGAAATTTTATGCTTTTGGAAAGTCAGGACAGTTAGTGAAGGACAGTGTGCAGTTTTGCTAATGGAATAACTAAATACTTTTCTATGCAAATGTTCTTGTGCTGAGATTGAATTCCAAGGGAAAATCCTCACCTTGCCATGATCATGATTCTGGTAGGAGCTGAGGTGATAAATAGGATTGTGTGAGGTTGGACAGAAGAGTTCCTACATAGTAAACAGCCATGTCAATCATGATAACAGTCTCTCTGCCCCGCTCCCCCCTGTTAATCTGTCCCATGGAAAGACAATGTTGTTAGTAAAGTCCAAATCCTCTTAAATCCCAACATTAGATTGCAAAATAAAATTGGAGTCATCGAATTAAAGTGCAGGATGCACATGGAGCTGTAGAATATAAGATTTCCTACCACTCCATGACTCTTGACTGTGCCGTGCCATGGACGACTTACATGCAACTGTGTCATCAGGTGTAAATGAAGCTTCATTATCATTTAGCTGATAAGGTCTGTACCCCAAAATTGTTTTAGAAAACTCACACTTGACTTTCCGTAACATGGCAGTATATTCTGCAGAAGACGTTCTAAAGATCTAACATCTGAAGGAGAATGGACTTTTTCCCTGTGAAAAGTCTATTGCAGAGGGGATACCAGTGTAACCTATGTATTTCCTTTATCTTTTTTCCATGTTCTTCCCATAGAGCAAAGAACACAGGTACACAGAAGACTGAAAATTTTCACTCAGAAACCCTGAATTATAAAAGTGCTGTAGATTTGTTTTGATAACTTATGCATGATGGTAACCATAACTCATAATATGACCCAAAATCGTGTGTGGAGCAGTGGGGGTGCAGAGGGAAGTTGGCTCAGTGCTCTGTCATTCAGCACGATGGCCACACCAGGAAGAATTGATTTTGGAAACTCCTGAGTAGCGCAGCTGGCATGGGATGTAGTAGTGCAAATAAATGTGCTCTTTTGGCAGACACTTCTTTTTGGTTGCATAAGTAGGAGAGGGCTTCTAGATGTGCCAGCTCATCCTGTCAGCTACTTGTTACTGAATGGAGGGGCTAGTAATCACCCCCAGAACAGCTGCACAAAGAGAGAGCAATCCAATTGCTTGAATTATCTCTGTTTTGTGGTACCCTAAACAGCATAGTACTGCTCTTGAGCAGACACTTTCCTTACATCCCTAATCACATTTAACAATTAAATCTAGGTCAAGAGTTGAAAATATGAAAACCTAATTAACTACATAACTGTAACATTTCTTGCATTGTGGAGATAAAGAGAGAAAAATAAATATTTTGAAAGACGTGGAAATTCTCCCTAGGTTTCATTGCACTTTGTATAGGAATACCATAAATAGGGTGAGAAATTTATGAATTTGCACAAATCTTCTCCCTAGAATTTCAAGTGATTCTCTTGCCAAATTATGCAATACCTTCTAAAATCTTTGCATATTTTAAAAATATGAAGTAATCTGTCTTGTAACTATTTCTGGCTAAATGCACTGGCACTACATTTGAGAGCACAGCTCTACAACCTTATGAGGACATTGGGAGTGTTTTCTGGAGCAGCAGGTAAAAAAAAAAGTTACAACCCCTTTAGCTTCCTGACCAATATATTCTAGGTTCAATGCCATGGATCAATATCACAGTTGAGTTATATCACCTCCTGCTTCAAGCTCATGTGGCTGAGATGCACTGAAAATATTAAAAGGGAGGAGGAGGCAATTAATGCAGAAAAAAACCCCAAACCTTAAATAAAACTATTCCGTTTTCTTTTACTTTGCTAAGATAAGATTTTTAGCAGCTGCTAATTTTCTCAGCTGGCTGGCAGCCTGAAATGAGTTTGTGGGAATCAGATAGCGCAAATGGAGGGATTGGAAAGAATGTGAAGCCTCCTGTGAGGTTATTTAACATTTTCCTGATGTCCCCGGTGTCTGCAATGGGCCAGAGAAGATACAATCTTTGCCCCGGGAACATAAAATCAGTGCAGCAGTTGTATGCAATGCAAAATCTGGTGTCATGCAGAATGTGACTGCCAAGAACAGGATTCTCAGTATCATCACACAGCGCTGCCACTATTTCCGAGTGCATAGGCACCTACAAAATCCAATCCATGCAGAGATCATTGAAGCGTCAGGAGTGGATGAATCACAGACATCTGGGGGGTGACATTATGTGGGTTCTGATTTTAGCCGTTGTTTTTTCAGCAAACAAAATATACACATCTTAAGCTAATTTTATTAAACGCTGCTATAACAAACCCCTCTTGTTCACTGCTCTCTGCAGAGGGCTTTAAAATAAAAGTTATAGCTATTTAACTCTTTTGAATCTCAAAGAGTGCAACTGGGACCGATCCTGAATAAAGTGTAATTGTTTGCTGAATATAGGTCGGTGCAAAAGTAACTGTATTTTTTGCATTGTCGAAATTTGCCGTTTGATATTGGAATATATTCTTAAATAAATGTGGTTACGTTATACATAATTTTAATGTGCTTTTCTAGCCTTATGGTTTTTTTTCCTACGGATTTATTTCTTGCTGTTTATTTTACATTTATTTTAGACTTTGGAAATTACATTAGACAAAAAACAAATTCAAGCAATTCTCTTATTCAACTTCAAAATGGGTCGTAAAGCAGCAGAGACAACTCACAACATCAACAGCGCAGTTGTCCCAGGAACTGCTAACAAACATACAGTGCAGTGGTGGTTCCAGAAGTTTCTCAAAGGAGATGAGAGCCTTGAAGATGAAGAGTTCAGTGTCCAGCCATCGGAAGTTGACAACGACCAATTGAGAGCAATCATCAAAGCTGATCATCTTACAACTACACGAGAAGTTGCCAAAGAACTCAGCATCGACCATTCTACAGTTGTTCAGCATTTGAAGCAAATTGGAAAGGTAAAAAAGCTCAATAAGTGTGTTTCATGAGCTAACTGAAAATAAAAAAATTGTTTTGAAGTGTCGTCTTCTCTTATTCTATGCAACAACAATGAACCATTTCTCTGTCAGATTGTGATGTGCAACGAAAAGTGGATTTTATACAACAACTGGCAATGAACAGCTCAGTGGTTGGACCGAAAAGAACCTCCAAAGCATTTCCCAAAGCTGAACTTGCACCAAAAAAATGTTGCGGTCACTGTTTGGTGGTCTGCTGCTGATCTGATCCACTACAGCTTTCTGAATCCCAGTGAAACCATTCCATCTGAGAAGTATGTTCAGCAAATCGATGAGATGCACCAAAAACTGCAATGTCTGCAGCTGGCATTGGTCAACAGAAAGGGCCTAATTCTTCTCCACAACAACCCCTGACTGTACGTCACACAACCAATGCTTCCAAAGTTGAACGATTTGGGCTACAAGTTTTGCCTCATCAGCCGTATTCACCTGACCTCTCATCAACTGAGTGCCACTTCTTCAAGCATTTCAACAGCTTTTTGCAGGGAAAACCCTTCAACAACCAGCAGGATACAGAAAATGCTTTCCAGGAGTTCATCACAAATCCTGAAGCATGGATTTTCATGCTACAGGAATAAACAAACTTATTTCTCATTGGCAAAAAATGTGTTGATTGTAATGGTTCCTATTATGATTAGTAAAGATGTGTTTGAACATAGTTCTAATGATTTAAAACTCATGGTCCACAACTGCAATTACTTGTGCACCAGCCTAATAACTTCGCTGTAACTGCTGACTTCTCAAAATATACGCACCTCTAAGAGCTGTTTTTACATGTCTAGTGTAATAGATTATATTTGCAGTGTTGAGTAGCGTTGGGTTCCCTCAACAGGGTTCTAGTTCTTTCTGCAGTACTCAAAGGTTTAGACCAGTTATCCAGATATAGAACCTCAGGCTCTACATAGCATGCTAGCTGAGATCAAAACACATCCCAAAGTAGTCACATGAGCATGCAGCAAATATCTAAAAATAGGTTTGGACTCCTAAACTGATATGATTCATAGGTGGGTACATCAACCAACAACAACTCTGGCTTTATTTTCAATAACAACTCCAAGAGAATTAAATATAGATCTAGGAGTCTGCAAGCATGAGCATCCTAACTAGTTACTCTAAGGTAAACTATGATGGAAATTTATGTCATGCTTATCACCACCAGTGAATGCAGCATAGCTTATCCCTCACTGAGAGAAAGATGAAGAGCCTCTTGCTTGCCATGGGCTGAGATATTCTCAGAGCCAGAGGTAACATATGGGTCAGACCCTCACTGACCCTTCCGTGGCCTGAACACCCATATCCTACACCAAGCGCCTTGTTTTAGTGAAATATGGACTGTGGGGCCTAGTTCCACGTGATCTTCCATATTCTTTTCAGAAAGGGCAAGACTGGCATCTGGGAGCATTTAACACCATAAGCCAGTTTTGCCTCCTGTGTAGGGTATTTCCTTGTTTTCTGTGTAGTGTATAGGGAGGAGGAATACCACTGTCATATAATACACACGCTTTCCTTCTTACCCATTCATTACTGGAAGCAGTTCAAAACTAATTTTGTGTAGAAAGCAGTTTATATTTATGTGAGATTAACTTGACCTTGCTTTTATTAAGTTTGGAAATATGACAAAGCATCCTGCACTGCTACTTCCCAGACATGTCTGTGAAGTGCTTTAAACATTTATAGCACACTAAATGCTAAATATCTTGATGTCAGGTGCAGTAATGAAAATTGAAGCATTGTAACATTCTTAATGTACTGAAAACAATCACTAAAATATTCTTGTTTGCTCCTGCACAGCACAAGTAGAAGTGACCGGCAACACACAGATGCATCTAGACAAGTTTTTCTAATTGCTTCTGACTTCAAGTTTCTGTATTCTGGAATGTTTTATTCTTTATATGCTACGTTAGAGGTGCCAAATACCCCTCTATTACTGCTGTGTGATACAAATGAGAAACAATCAGTTTTGTTTAGTACTCCATTGGAATATTGCTTAGTATGCTTCAGATTAGTTTGCATTTAGGTGTGGGAATTTTACAAATGTGATATAACAGCTCAAAATATTACTCTTTCTGTACGGACAAATGTCAGGAAAATTATTCATCTGCATTCAGAACAGCACCCAACTGCACTATTGCCTCCGATAAGATGGTGTCTGATGTCATTCAAACAAATAGATGCATTCATTTCTTTCCCACGGTGAAACAAGAAATATTTGCTAGTGACAGCATATTTATCACTCTGCTAGTGCTAGTTTCATCCTTGTATCCTATTATTTTTCTTAAAGTGTTCAGGTATGGCAATTTGGAACCTTAATAAATATTTACTTTCCATCCACATATTACAGGGGTCTTCTCAAGGAATTTCTACAAGATTAAGTAAATGGATGAAGTGCTATTATTCATTCACTTAACATCCTAAAGAACACAGCTGTCCTGAACCTGGATCAATACTAATTCCTTAATGAAAACGCAGGGCACGAACAATATGTCCATTCAGAAACAACTGCCTTCTAAACTAATCTGCTGTACAGATAAGCAAATTCACTAAACAACCTTTTAAACAAATGCAGTCATGTTTACTTTCTACAATGTGAGAAAGGCAAAAGATAAGAAGCATTCCCAGGAAAAAATAAAACACAATAATTACTTAAAAAAAAAATTAAGTGCAATAATACAGTGTTATGTGTCTTTGACTACCTATATTAAGCAATTAGTGATGCACAATAAGATGAATGTCAAATAAATACTGCAGATTATTTGCTACTGTTTACGCCTGTCCAATGCAATTCTGATTCTCTGCATATGTCTCATTTCATCAGGTCATACCAAATCATGTTTTGTCAGTGTTTATTAATTCAGCCTAAATCCAGTCACATGACACACACTTCAATGCACTTATTAAAAAATGCTTTCCATAATTCCAGTTCTTTTAAAATTTGAATAGATACATCCAATTACCCAGTAACTTGCGTGTCAAGGTTATTGCTTTTCAAGAACGTTTTTACTTAAGGAATTGAGCAGTCATTTAAAATACTATTACTCTTAACTTTTAAATTGCAATCCAGAAACTACTGAGGAGTTGGTTTCCTCTCTTTGTAAGAGGAGTGACTCAAACTGACTTTAATGGGAATTATTGAGCCATACCATTAAAGTTTCAGACAGCCTCAAATTTCCAACAAGACTAAGTACTACTGTTCCACTTGCAGACTATTTTGTGAAAAGTAAAAGCTTAGTGAAAGAACATAAGCAAATTTTCCTTCTAGCCTGTTATAAGTAAGTCTCATTTCAGCTGGACACAGGATAACAAAAAGTCAAATATGTACATTATGTTCTGTAAGCATAGTTACATCCAGAAAAACAGGGAGTGGGGGGGAAAGGGGGATGAAGAGAAAAAAAAAAAAGGAAAAAAAAAGTTAACTGCTTTACCTGATGCTGTACAACACTTTTCCAGTTTTAGAAATTCTCAGCAGCTTGTTGTCTGTTGTGACATCATGGAAGTTTGCTCCCTTCTCATTGGCAAAGAATAAATCCGGCTTCCAAATAGAGTCCAACATAGAGGGATCCAAATCCAAAGAATCATCTGGATATTCACTGTAAGCCAGACGTGAATCATTCCACTGCTGTCTCAAAAAAATGTTCACTCTGTAGTCCTACAGAAATGCCATGTGAAAAGGTTACTAAGCCACTTACCAAAACTGAAAGCCCACTTTATCGTGCTTTATGCTCTTAGACTTGCTACAGTACCAGTGTTACAGTAAACATTTGTTATCCTTTGAACATGAGTTGTCATTTGAAAATAAAGCAGTCTAAATGCTGTATTGAACCAAACAAACACAACTGGTACATTTTCCAAATAAAAATTACTTCAGTGATGAAAAAATATTAACTGCTACCTCCAATATTAAATATAACCGTCTTTCAAATCCTGTGGATTAACTCAGAAGTATTTAGAAAGTCAAAAAGAATTGCAGCTAGATATACACAATTTCAACAAAGATTCTACAAAACTACCAACTTAAATAAATTGCTTCCAATATGTAAATCAATTATTTCTAATGTAGTCATGAATAGTTGCTAATTCCAGTGAAGCCAGATTTGTACAGAAGAAATTAAATCAGCATTTCTTATTTACTGTATCTTTTTAATATCTACCGTATGCTTTTCTCTGTGTGTGCCTTCGTTCACTCCTGCCTCTCTGCATCCCATTAAAATTGTTCTAATTGCATTCTTCTGCTCAGTGGTCTGCTAGTCACAACTGGGAAAGGCAGCAATTACTTAGAGGTTCATTTAGAACCAACATTAATGCTGTGCCAAGAACTGGCTTTTAAAGGGGAGTGTGGAAAGAGCTTTTAGGGTCTAAACTCTCTGGAGGGAACAAAAGATGCTAATGCGTGTTCTCCTTATCCTGAATTCCAAAGTCAGCAAATAAGAGCTTCATCTAACTCACCTTTCCTTGCTATTTACCTGACATGTCTACCTGAAATTACAACATTTGACTTGCTTGTGAACACTCTCTTAAGAATATATCTATTCTTCATTTAAAAGGAAAATATTTAATAATATTTCTATCTGAAGGAATATGTTGTCAAATAATTCTTCCAACTGTACAAACTCCTCACATTTAGGATTTTCTTTATGGTAGTGGTAGTACATTAAAATGGCAGCACTGTACTTTTGACTCGGAAAATGGATGACCTGACCTGGGTTTAGTTAGGCTACTGAACTGCATAGTCTGAAGAACTTATCCTGAAATGTAAATAAACACTGCCGGTCTAGTTAGAGCTGCAGAAAGCAGCTTGCCCAATATGCAGATTCTGTGAATGAGCCCCTCCAAACTTCAGCATTTCCCACCGTTCATTCTTCATTCAGTAGTGATGAGGTTTGCTGCTGCCCTGACGTAATATTTCTGACATCCAAACCAACGCAGTGTCTGAACCCAACAGGATGAGGCTTTTCAGTCTCACTAGGAACATGATTTTTCTTGCTTTGTTTATCGTTTTCTTTTTGCTGTTGGGTAGATGTGAGTCAAAACAGGAAAGTCTACTAATCAGAGCAAGACAGACCTGAGAGAGGTCTCAAGGATAGTATATTTGTTAAAGATACTTGAAAAAGCCGGTATCTGTTTCTCACAAGCCACTGTACTTTATACGATGGTGTTGTTTCATACAGTTAAAATAGCTGCTTCCAGTTCAGAGCTTATAAAATGTTGTTGCATCTTGTGAGGATACACTAACACTAAGCACACTTTCTCTCATTTCTTTGTCTTAGAAACTGAAAGTGTCTTATAAGTTTATATGGGACAGTTTTAGTCATAAATCTAGGAAAGCACTTGATTTTCATTGTGCAGAAAAGAAAGCAGGACCTTTTATCAGCAACTGCTGATAGAATAAAATTGCTACAACTAGTTGTGCAACTGCCTTCAGTTTTTCTTTGAAATAAGATATATAATGAAGCCTATGGAAAGCAGAGTGATTTTTTTCCCCCCATGACATAGAAATCGTAAATTAGCCAAATCAGTAAATTGTTTAGAAATATTTAAAAATAACACTGCTTTCATGAACTTCAGTAGTTGGTGATTTAGACAACAAAAACCAGTCTGAAAAATCTTTATTCATAAAAGAGCTTGCATACGATGATATATATTATACCAAAAGCATAAATAATGCCAACAGGGTTACACTATCTTTTTCAATAGGTGCCTTCATAAATATATCAGAGCCATCATGCCAATGCACTTAGAAATGCTTTGTCTCTGCAGGTGTCATTGTTAGAAGCAAAACAACACTGAAATCTTTGTTTATGTCTGATAGGCTTTGTGCACTATGTATATAAATACTTTAACAAGAAATAAAAATAGAAATGTAACGAGCATGTCACAAAACTATCATTACTTTTTTTCTGCTATGCTTATGGTACAAGCGGTTGAGAGTGATGTGTGTTTACACAGTCAGAGGTAATTCTGCAGAGTTTTGAATTTATTTTTCCTGTGCTAACATTGTAACTAACTTCCGAAGGAAAAAAATCTCCTGAGAACGATATCACAACATGGAGCTCAGGCAGACTACAGTGTGCATTTTGCAAACTCCTGAGGGTAGAAGTGGGTGGACTGTAGTAGTACACTCCTACACGACCACGAGTACACCTGCTCCACAAATTCTTTTTGACAGCACCGCTGCTCTGAACAAGGAGTGTGGACCTCAAGATTCAATCTCAGTTGAAACACTGATGCCAGTGATAGCTCAAGGCAAAACAGTTTTCCTCTGTTCTCAAGCCATAAGATCAGAGTAATACTAACATACTAAAGGAATATTCATCTGATTAGTTTTACTAGATTTATCTCAAGATTTAGGGACTCAATACACAGATGTACTTATTTTGTGTTACAGGAATCTAGATAGAAACAGTCTTTCAGCACATTCATGGCCACCAGATTCACTGACCAGAGCTTCAGTCTCAGGCCCTGCTGCGGTAGGGGGTGCAAGGGAGCCCCGCTCCCTCTTCAGTGCTACTTTCTGTCTCTGAACTGATGCTTATTTTAGATCTTAGCCTTCCTCCCATCTTCTCATCCAACAGCATTGATTGCTCAGGTGTTGAGTCGAATGTCTGAGGCAAACAGCAGCAGATACATTTGGTCTTCCGTGCATAGGAGGGGATTGCCAAAGATGCTATTCTCTCTCTCTAAATCATAAATATGAGTCCTAACTAAAAAGTAGTGGTTTAATGACCTATTTCAAGGCCATGTGACAGAAAAACACTTGGTCACCTATGTATCAAAGCATGCAAGGTATTTCCAATGGCTTCAGCAGGAGTCTCTTATGCAGTTGAAAATACACACATGCTGATTTGTAATAATGGTTAGTGGGGTTTTTGGGTGGACTTTTGGGGTTTTTTGTTTGGTTTGTGGGGTTTTTTTTTTGTTTTGTTTTTGTTTTTCTACTGGGAAGATAATATCATGCAGCCAACCACAGCCAAGCTTTATTGCTCCAAAAATTTTAAAAGGAATGGTAATTTTTTCTGCTAACATAAGTAGTCAAAACACAACTGGAGTTTGATGCATTTATCCCAACAGAGAACCTGCTGGATAGTGTCAGTCATTGATTACAGGGCATAATGACAATTATAATGTCCTCACAGTTAGTCATTTCTGTAATTAACAATTAGCTCATCAATGTATAAACCGATCTTAGCTTCTCCTACAGCTGATAACTAAAAAATCCTGGTCATTAGCAAAACTGAACATTTGAATTCTCTGGGAATCTGCCCAGCCTGATGTGGATTACTCATCTGTGATACTCAACTGCAGTCATGCTGTACAGTGAATATTCTGCTGAATACTGAATGTGTGAATGCTTCCAAAAATAGACACAGAGCTTACTGGCATAACTGCTTTATTCAGTGAAGTTACTCAGGAACATCTTTTTCTCTTTCTTTGCAAGTTAGCACTTAAATGTGAATTAACAAAGAAAATTTCCAACAATGTCATCTTGACTCTAGCCTTTTTTTTTTTACCATTTTTATTTTGGTATAATATATTTCATTCTAATATGGAAGAAAAGCATTTATTTTGGAGAAAAAAAAATAATAAATTGTGATACTGTCCCATACGTGCACTAATAGCACAGAAAGACTATTATATATGCATTTTGCTTCCCTAGATCTTTGGTAATAAAACTCATGAAGACTCTATGGAATTCATTCATTTGGAGACAACCTGCACAAAATCCTGCTTTATTTCTGAATGAAAGTTTTTAGCTTTTAGAAGAATACACTGGATGTAAGAGTTGTGCTGGCCTTTCACGCAGGGATGAGTTTCATCCTGGTATGTATCCTAATCAGAAAACAGAAGCAACTCCTGCTAATGTTGTTGAGAACCTGGTTTACTGAATTTAGGAATTCTGGGACTGTATTCCTGTTTGCCATGTTTATTTCTCATACTGAAAGCTTCTCTACACAAGTTTTCCACTCCCAAATTTCCAATGAGCTGCTGTAGATCATCGAAGTTGTATTCTGATAATGACCCTTCAGTTCAAATACGTGGTTTCACTGAACATTCCTGTCCTCTGAGGCAGGAATGTCTCTATTATATTTACAATGCAGGTTTTTAAATGAATCTTTTAGTTCTATGTCAAAACCATCAAGAGCATTTTGTAGGGAAAAATGAATCCTAGGAGTCAAACAAAACTCATTATTTATCACAAGGGATGCCAACATTTTTGTCACATGGTTACGTCTGTTTCAGAAAGGCAAAGTAAATGGAACGGTAATTGGTGTCTGCCTCTCAGAGCAGTTTTAAGACATCCTAAAACTAGACACACTAGTCATTAAAGAAGTGACAGCATTAAGAAAATCAGTATCAAACCATTGAACAACATCTAAGAGAAATCTTTCCACAATTTCGGCAGATATTATGAACAAAGCAAAATAAGAAAGCCAATAGTCTTTGTTTTCATCTACTTGAATATTTGGCTGTTTTCAGCAGAATGTGTTAATGAACATTGGAAAGGTGCACATTAACATATTTGATAGAAGGTAAAATGCAATGAGGGGATTTAATCAAAGCAATGAAGGAGTCTAATTAATGCAATCA
The DNA here is from genome assembly GCA_013399365.1 of Pampusana beccarii. Lineage (NCBI taxonomy): Eukaryota > Metazoa > Chordata > Aves > Columbiformes > Columbidae > Pampusana > Pampusana beccarii. Next base: position 395,686 of record VWYH01006000.1, read on the forward strand.
GCATTAGGTCGTGCAAATATTTTCATTGAATGCCATCTTGTAAAGCCAGTGACGTGCAGGATTGCTGCTACTTAACGCTATGCTGATGCCTCTGCACACTAGGATTAACAGACGTGGCTGGGTAAAAAAAAGTTACATTCATAGCTATCTTCCTGAAATCGTTTAAACAGAGGAAAACGCGTTTTCCAAAAAACTGAAAGTGAAGCTTGTTGATAATTATGTTACATCAATATATGGAGTTTTTTCCTGTCATTTTTAACTTGATTTTAGTTTTCTTTTAAGGTGTTTCTAAAATTTTACAGGTACATACTCTAAACTATTAACTTATCAGTTTATTTTACAGCTCTATACATTATAGCTTGTCATTTATAGAAGAGTCTTTCCCACACTACTTAAGAAAGCAACCTACCCTAACAATAACTTGCCCTTTATCTCTGGAAAACATTAAACAACAGAGTGGCTTTTTTAAATAAAAATATTTAGGAGCAGAAGGTTTGAGTTGCCACCTTCCTTCGGCAGCACTTTCTAAATTATGGCATAAATTACACTGAATTTAAATGTATTTGAATATTAAATAAAATAATTAAGTTGGGCTAAATATCTGCTTTTCATTAGGCAAGGCTTGCAAGGCAGTATCTATCCCATAAAAAAAAATAAATACTTCTTTGGTATACCTTAAGTCCTTTTGTGGGTAGCAATTGCATTTTTATTTGCCAAGAACTCAGTCCTACAGTATGCTAAGCACCTTTATTGCCTCTGGCTTCAGCAAATACAGAAAGACCTGGACACTGGGTAGGAATCCCCAGAAAACAGAGTTGTGAAACTGCATTGTAATTGCTTTAAAAGTGTCTAAAGCTGTTCATAGTGTCCTGAGGCAAAGAGAATAACTCTTGCAAAGTTTCAATGAAGCTGACAGCATCCATTTTTAGTTTGTTTTGCGGCTGCGGTGACTTGAAAGTTCAAAGTCAAACTGGAATTGGTCACCAGGCCCTTTCTAGAATGGGTTTAACCCACTTCTTATATACGAGCACCTGATAGTTATTATGGGTTTATATTCTTATTATAAGAAAGTCATCAAAAATCTCTCTCTGGACTAACCCCAGCAGACAGGTGTACCTATGCTAAAATAAATAACTGATCTTTTTTGTTAATCATTTGAAAAAGAAGATTTAAAATCTCAGCATCTTTTTAAATAGACTCAAAAAATATTTTTCACTTTTCTTAACAAATATTGGGGAGAAAAATAATAAAACTTACTTCTCAACTAAAAAAAGAAAAAGATTGGACCAAAAAATACATTTCTTTTTTTTAGCTTGACTTCATAATCCTAAATTTTGACAATTTTTAAAAGAAAAATCTCATCTTGAAATGGAAAATTATTTATTTATAGACATCTCACAATTAAAACTAATATTTTAATTTTGACCTTGTTTTTTTTGACTGATAACATTCTTTGAATTCAGTCAAAATACATGTTTCAGTCAGCTGGGATCCCATAACTTCCTAGTGCCAGTTTAACCCTCAAAATACCTAAGTCTGCTATAGTTTTATATTTTAGTCATTTCATTCAAGTTATGCATTCACTTCAATTAACTGGTGTTAATTAAAACAAGTTAAAACAAGTTAAAACAAGACCATTCTGGTAGCTCTGTCAGCACAGTCTGCAGCAGCAGCAGATAATTCAGCATATGGTGTAAGACCCACTCAAAATACGGAGTACTTGGCAGGGAGCCCACAGCTGAGCTCCAGCCATTCCTCTGCCTCATCAGTGCTAACACAACCTGAGAAAGCTGGTTTGCGCACACCTGTATTTGCTGCCATCACAGTCACTACAGACTGTGGTGCGGTCAACACATATGTACATTTAGACTTGGCAGTTGAGCTTAATAATTTATATATCTGTTTATATATTTACTTTATATTAATTTTATTTTAATTCTGCTGGCAGGTTTTTGGTAGCTTAATAACTTGGGAAGTGTCCCCACGTCCTGAGCTTCTCTATTCTACACCATATCCCACTCCTTCACAAGATGGCTTCAATGACCAGTCCCACTCACCATTGTAGTTTCTGCTATTGAACCAAAGCTGTTGATAAATATGTTGCAGGTAACATTTACAGGAGGACCTGCAAGTTGAACAATAAATAGAAAAATTGACAGGTTGTGTTCATGATATATATTACGTATTGTTGTTCTCTTGCCAATAGCATCATAGCACTTACCATTGTGGTTTCTGTGACTGATCCAAAACTGTTGATAAAAATATTGCAAGTAACGTTTACTGGAGGACCTGTGGAATGCAATAAAAATGTTGCAATATACATTGAAACAAAAGTACAGATCCCTCAGCCTCCATACAATCTGGTACAGATGTGGCTGAAAACAAGTAGAAAGTGAGTTTTCCCAAACAGATCATGTAAATATCCATCAAAAGAAAAAAATCACAACTGATCTAATTAATTTACTTTCATAGGAAGTTGTTATATAAATACACAAATCAACATCCTTCCATTTAAAGATTTATAAGAAGAGTTGAGTGAGAGCATGACAGCTTTTTCTTTATCCACAGTACCAATGCAGTATGTGCTTTAGCATTGCAACCACTTCTCTCTCCCTTCCTTCTCAGACTTAAAATTGAAAGATTACCTCCCTATACTTTTTCCACTCTGTATGCAAAGGCTTGCTACTGAAATCCCCACACCTTTAACATTGACTCCAGTCCACTGAAAATGGACTTAGACAAGCATCTATTTGTGCACCTGATTTGGAGATATCTGCTTTGCCATAAACAAATATTTTAGTAATATCTCTTCTGGCTTGACACAGCTTTCATTAAACAGCTAATCATAATCTCTTCCCTCCCACCTCGTTTCCTGCAATTCAGCAGTCACTGACGTGTAGCAGAATGAATGGGGACTTAATATTTAATTAGCTGTCTATTAGCCTCCTAGGTTTTTTTTAGGCATGGCGAAATAAACAGGGGTTCTCAACTGCATTGAAAAGCATTAATGCTAAATGTCTGAGTTTCAGTGACACAAAATTTGATACAATCACTGAGTAGCCAGTACTTTCTTCTCTCTTTTCTCATTATTACTTTTAATCACATAATTTTTCTTATTTAAAAAAAATGTCAGTGCACAGAATATAAATACCAACATTTCATTTCATATTTAGAACTGTGATTGCTTTTAAAAACGTGGAAATATTATTACTTAAAAAAAAAAAAAATTGAAAGATAATATGCCCAGTGAAATCCAGTACACTATCAGCTTCCTGAGTGCTAGACCACCAACCTTGAAAGAAACAAACATGTTTGTTTGGGGAGGAAAAAACACAACAGTCGTATGTTTTGAGGCTGTTAAATTCCAATGAAGTGTGTTGTTCCACTCCATTTTAGTAACAATTTTTTTTAAAAAAAACCACTTCATTTTTTACATTGTAAAAATGTTTTCACTTTCAACACCAAGCTAAAACAAGGCAATCTTCTATTCTCACTCCATAGTGTCATTTTTCAGAGCTTTTTACTTGATGAGACTTCTGCTAGCTGGGCAGCTTGACCAGCCTATTTCTCTAAATTTAAATGAACAGAATCACTGAATCATTAAAGTTGGAAGAAACCTCTGGAGATGACCCAGTCCCCCCAGTCCACCTAGTCCCAGAGCAGGGTGTTCAGGACCACGCACTATCAGGTTTTGAATATCTCCAAGGATGAACACTCCACAACTTCTCTAGGCAACCTGTGCTGATGCTCAGTCACCCTCACAGTAAAAGGTTTTTCTTATATTTAAGTGGAATATCCTGTGTTTCAGTTTGTGCCGACTGCCTCTTGTCCTGTAACTGGGCACCGCTGAGAAGACTCTGGCTACATCTTCTTTACTTACCTCCCATCAGTTATGTTTGTGCATGGATAAAAGCCCCCCAAACCTTCTCTTCTCCAGTCTGAGTGGCCTCATTACTCTCAGCCTCTTCTTATATGACAGGTCTTCCAGTCCTTTAATCACCTCTGTGACCCTCGCTGGGCCCATACCAGTAAGTCTATGTCTCTCTTGTACTGGGGAGTCCAGAGCTGGACCCAGCACTCCAGACGTGTTTCACCAGTGCTGAGCAAAGCTCTGCCTAATGCAAGCCGGAAGGTTGTTGACCTTCTTTGCTGCGAGGGCACATTGCTGGGTGGTGTTCAACTTGGTTCCCCATGGCCTTTTCTGCAAAGCTGCATTCCAGCTGGTCATCTCCCAGATTGTTCCTCCCCAAGTTCAGGACTGTATTTCCCCTTGCTGAACAACAAGAGGCTCCTGTTGTCCCATTTCTGCAGTCTATCCAGGTCCCTCTGTATGGCAGCATAACCCTCTGGGGCATCAACCATTTCTCCCAGTTTCGTATCTTCTGCAAACTTGTTGAGGGTGGACTCTGTCCCATCATCCAGGTAATAAATGAGTGTTAAAACAGTACAGGCCCAGTATCAACTACTGCAGTACACCAGTGGTGACTGGCCTTCAGGTAGAATTTGTGCTGCTGGTCGAAACCCTTTGAGCATGGCAACTCAGCCAGTTTTCCATGTAGCTCATTGTCTATTTAACTACTCTGTTCCAATAGATTGTCTATGAAGATGTTGTGAGAGACAGTGCCAAAAGCCTTGCTAAAACTGAGATGAACAATATCCACTGCCCTCCTCTCATCCATGAAGCCAGTCAAGTCATTGTGGAAGGCTATTATCCTGATCAGGAAAGATTTCCCCTTCATAAATCCATGCTGACTACACCCAGTCATCTCCCTGTCCTTCATATCTGGAAACGGCTTCAAGGAGGATTTACTCGAGGCTTCGAGGTAAGGCTGACCAACCTGTAGTTCTTCGATCCTCCTCCGTGTCCTTCTTGAAAATACGAGTGACCTTTTTTTTTTCTCCTGTGACGAGGAACCTCCTGCAGTTGACATGACTTTTCAAAGATAATTAAGATTAGCCTTACAATGCCATCAGCCAGCTCCCTCAAAACTTCTGGATGCTTCCTTTGTGGTCCCATGAACTTGACCGTACCCACTTTGCCTAAATGCTCTATAGCCTGATTCTTCTCCGCTGAGTTTTCCTTGATCTGGACTTTCCCACAAGGTGTCAGGGGCACAGGATTCCTGAAAACCAGTCTCATCATCAAAGACAGAGGCGAAGGAGTCATTGAGTGACTTGGCATTTTTTCCATGCTCTTTGTCAACTTCTCTTTAATCTCATGGTGTTGCCTTGCAAAAGTCACCATATGTGAGCACCACAGCTTTCAGTCCCTGAGTATCACCAGAACTGAATAAACATGCTTACCTATGACAGGAGCTACACTACTGCACCACAGACAGCCGTTCAGATGTACACTAAGTGTGTACATGCTAGAGTACTGTAACTTATAACAAAGTGGATATCTCCCTCTATTTCTCTACTCAGTTGTATAACATCTTTTACTTGACTTCTGCTGGTAGAAGTGAAATAGTATAAGAATTCAGTAAACCTAAGTACTGCCAGCAAAACCAGTCACGTTCTCTTCATCCTCAGAGTTTTCTGGAAAGAGTTTTGTTGGTGAGATATCACAAACTCAGTTTTTTTCTGATCATTTACCTTTGTTTATAAACATCAGAAGTGTAAAGCAAGATTTGCAATCAAATGAGAACAGAAGATACTTATCAGAGGACCTTGAAAATCAACATTTGATCATAAAACTTACAGATTCTAAGCTAAAAGTCCAGCTTTCTCTTAAAGTCAATCTACAAGTGATGGGGTTTCTAAATACGCATAGGACACACAAGCCAAATGAAGTAGATAGGAAAAAGATAACTAACTGACCACTGAGATTTGCAATTATTTTATTCTATTTTTATAGATTTTTTTTCTATTGCTGATATTATTCCAGTGGGGAGAGGGGGGTATAGGTGTTGTACATTTTAAGGAAAAGTGCACTTTAAAGAAGGCACACCACATCACTTTTTCCAATGAAACATTTCACATGCACCATCCCATAGGATTTTTCTAATTGAATAGTTAATTTAAAATGAAAGCAGTAAACTTCTATGAAGTATAGCCAAGGTTTGAGAACATAATCTAAAACTCTTCAAAAGCAATGGAAAAATTTAATCTAGATTTACCGCAGAAAATCTAAAAAGAGCTGATATTACTTCTAAGAAATTAAGCAAAGCATACTTTATAATGAAATTATTTTTTCCCCTTCATTTTTCTTTTATCACTTCACAGAATCACAGAATCACAGAATGTTAGGGATTGGAAGGGACCTCAAAAGATCTTCTAGTCCAATCCCCCTGCCAGAGCAGGACAGCTAGATGAGGTTACACAGGAAGGCGTCCAGGTGGGGTTTGGATGTCTCCAGAGAAGGAGACTCCATAACCCCACTGGGCAGCCTTCCAGTTGCACTTCCAGTGCAACAAGGTATAATAATAGTCCAGATGTCTTTCAGGTGCATCCAAGATAATCAAAGCAGTTTTTGAGTGATAAGGAAAACATCTGTTTCTTGAAAGGACTCAGGAAAAAAAAACAACTGAGCCAAAACCAGGTAACTAATGCTCAGATCCACCGGAAAGCAGATGTCTGGTATTTTGAAAAACAGCTGAGATATTGCTTCTGTTCCCTGCAGCTCCCCTCCACCTGCTTCCCCAGAGGGTCTGCTGCTGCTGCCCATCAATGGAACTCTCCAATACACTGACTTCTTGAAGAGCCCTGACATAATAATATGTCATACACCTCCTGCGATTTCACAGTGTTTAGCGCTTACAAAACATCCTCAGCGCTCATCTGCTCACCTTACCCACAAGAAACCTGAATATACTGGATATTCCCCTGAATTTGCTGTGGCATAATTGACTCATAGGTCCTGTATCAAACGTGACTGCGACCTTGCTGCTGTCTGGTTAGGGAGTGAATCTATTCCTTGTCAGCTGCCAGGCAGGTGAATCCATCCCAACATGTGGAGAAGTCTCCAGGTTGGGTAGAAAGTGCTGAAAGCTGTACACTGAGCCCCATCCATCTGCTGACTACAGCTTATGCTGAACATTCTGCGGTATTGATAACACCCCGAAGGTTCCTTCATTTGGTAGCTTCTTGAGAAAATTTACTTGTACTCTGGCCCTGGAGAGCATTCTAGCTGCAACTAATAATATCTATACTGTCAAATCCATCCCAACTCTGCCTTTTTGGTCTATGGTTTCCAGGCTGCAGCTGGTAGCCTTTTTTCCTTCACATTAATTTCAGCCATATGGCTAAAATGTCCTTAATGGGAATACTATAATCATACAAGAGGTTTAAAATTATACCTGTGCACTTGCCAATTTTCTTTGGGATGTGTATTTATTCAGGGATACTGTAACGCAAACTAAAATACAGCGCACACATAGAAAACTGTGGGCAAAGATGAGATGTGTAGAAGCAAAAATCAGAGATAATGAAGCAGAACCACCTCATGGAATGACAGCGTAAATATCAACAAGATATTTACAGATCTGTGAAGAATCTTGTGTCTTTATACGTAATATTTTTGGTCCACCTTCTGATTTTTGCCCATGTGTCAATGGAAGGAGTGTCTTCCCACCATCCTGGATGGTTTATTTCATCCCATATACAGCAGAGAAAGGTGAACTGAACTGCCCATCTCCCCTTATCATAGAGGGTGGGATAAGCATCAGGACTATTTGAAAACACTAAAATCCATCCTGCTTGAGTGTAGGGATAGAACAGGAATCCAGGAACAGGGCCAAGGGGCAAAGTGAAGTGGCAGTGATCTCTCCAGGAACTGAGCATCCCTTCATCTGTGGAATGGGCATTTCATGTCTGGGCTTAAACAAGGGAGGGGATCAAAATGTGAGAGCAGGACAAAGACCCACACGTTGACCTGAGCACTGGTAACAGATCCCATGACAGTAGAGGAGGATAACAGAGCTTGTGGGAGATGGTTTTTTAATTGCCAGTTCTGGAGGCAGCTGGGATTTAGCAACCGTTTCTCCTCAAGCAAACTGAATAGCCTCCAACATCCAGCACAGTTGTCATAAGACTTAAAACAGAGACAAACCCTACAGTGGGCCTTCTTTTGCAGCTGCACTACTAAAAGCACCTGAATTACAACCTTGAGAGCCTGTCAATGCATAACTCTATGGCCCTGCAGACACATCCCTGTAAGTCAGACAGCAAGGCTGAACTACTGCTAGGACAGCTCAGCTGGCCATGGTCATTAGGCAGGAGCATGTTGTTCATCATCCTCGATTCCTCCTGGTTCAGAGTGAGGCAGGCAAGGTAAGGACTAGAGAAGCATTATCAAAGGTAGTTCAGCCAGTCCTTTGGCCAGGGACCATGGGTACTGGGCCAGGGAAAGGCAGCTTTGATGCACCAGAAAAGTTCCTCTGAGCCACAGGGATACTGCAGCTATTCCAAAGCAGTGCATCTTGCACACTTGTTTTCAAGGATCTTTATAATGCATAGTCCAACCCCTGGTGAGAAAATCCACATGATTTAACAAGTTTGCTTAAGGTTCTGGTAGGAAAGCAGGAGGTAGACCACAGGTAGTCTTTATTGCGAGTACCTAGGTAAACCTTCTCCTCTCTTTCCTTCTCGTTCTGCCTTTGGGCAAAACCAATGTTTTCCTCGTTTTAAACATCATCATCTCATTAGAGTGGTAACAGCAAGGGAAAAGTAACAGTCACAGCAGGCAAAATTGATGACTCCAGGACAACATAGTTACCCTAAGGCTTACAAATGAAGGTGACATTTCTTGTTGGGGAGCGATGCCTTTCATTTGTGAGGTTGTCTTCCTATGGGATTTCTGTGGAGTGAATCATCCTGAGTCCTTGAGTATGATCATGCCCAGTAAACAGATAATTCCTTCTTCTTTAGAATTATTCACCACAATCCAATATATGACAGGAATTATTATAATTTTGTTGTTCATCGATGACAATTCTACCTACTAAACAAATAAACAAAAAAATCCTCCAAACACCAAATGAAAACCAACAAGAGCAGAGATCTCAGGAATCTTCGAAATGCAGTAATTGTATGGTACTTTACACTAATGTAATTTGCTGGAAAAAATGAAATAAAACAAAATTATTGTTCTGCTTCATCAACCTAAAACCAACATCCTCTTAAAGTTCATCTGTCATATAAAATAACTTAGTTTTCTGAGAATGCCGTATCTCCTGGTAGGAATGTGGCAACAATTTGGGGTTCTTACTGTCGCATCTGAGACTCAGAATCAAATTCTGTGATATCAGTATACGTTTATGATCAACAGAATAAGGCTAAGAACCACAAAGACACAGAGCCAGAGCAAGGCCTACAGAGATGTTCAGATGTCGAAATCCTTTTTGGGACTCTCATTCCCACTGATATCAGTGAGCCCAAATACTAACAAATATCTGGGGAATGTATGTGAGCAGCATCACTTCTGGCAATGGTATTTACAGACTGAAGGAGACACAACATGCCCTACCCAAAGCAGAAGAGGTGAGAGATAGAGGCAACACTTAATGGGATCAGTAGGAAAGCGTCACAGATAGAGGAAAGTACAATTTTTCCTCAGTTACAGCTGCATATTTCCAGAAATGCCCATGTAGGCACACAGAAATACAAATAAACAAAATGGCATCAAGAGAACTCTTATTTCACATCAAGATTTAAGCTGCTTCCCTTCACTTGGTTAACTTGAGAAAACATCTGAGAAACAAATCCAACCTTCTGAAATGACCTGGATATAAAAAGGGCATGTCCCATTCCAAAACTGAAAGCTCTTCTTCAGCAAAATGCCACTGAGGAGTCAAAAGACAAATACTCCAGTGATTGTCAGATCCAGGTGATTATGGAATGAGTCACAGAAACAAAATATCTCTGGAGTAAGTACAGCTAAAGCCATCTCTATATATACATTGACACAGTCTGAGGTCGAACAGTGAGTAATCAATTTCTGAAGTGGTACGTGAGTTTTCAGCTGTTGGACTGTTGCTGAACGTAGCAGGAGCCATGCCAGTAAAATCCTATCAACATTTCATGGAGGAGAATCCCTGCTAATATGCACCTTTTGGTGGCTTAATGCACTTGTGAAAATTTTTGGATTGGCATGCTTCACATTCAGCGAATGCCTTTGTCCGCAGACCCAGCTCTGGAAGGTAAGTCTCACATTACAAAACCTCTTCAGTTCCACATTTGGCATTGCCAGATAGTCCATATAACGTGTTCATTCTTCCCTGCCTTTTTCTGCTGAGGCTGATAACAGAAACATATATTACTGTCAGCTCCGGGGTGCAGTGGGATATTTCCACATAGGTTATCTAACAGACACTGCATAAGAACAATTTTCAGGCACTATTTTATTTCACTCCACAAACCAGGAGCTCAGAAATGAAAAGCCCTTTAAAACAGTTGACATGCTCCTGATTTACACAGCTAACCTGAGCTAGTCTACGGAGAATATATAGCCATAGCAGTCACAACGGATTGTGCAAATGTACTGGAGCTGGCTTTCACATTGGTAGTTTGAGGGCTGCTACCAAGGTAGTCATGTCAGGCTGGAATTCACTGGAGGCCGTTAACCTCAGGTGTTACACCTTGTGCTGAGCTCTGTATCATCTCTGTGTGGCACAGAGCACCTCTGAGCAAATTACTTGAAAGCTAACTCAGATACTTCTACGTAAGCCTCAGTCACACTTGTGAGTGTAGCCAGTCCCAGAGCTAAAGCCTTCCATGTGCAAATGAGTTTGTGGGAATTAATTTAAAAAACAGTGAATCAGAAATCTTACATCTGGAAACTTCCCATTGGAACTACAAGCCTACAGTGCAAAGTTACTTAGTACTCATGTCAACTTTGCAAATATTCAAATAAATGCTTTAATTCTTCATATGTCCATCAAACTATATTTTTTCTTCCTGAGCTTTCCACTCTTCTTTCAAGTCTCTGCATTCCAAATCATAATAAGCACCTCACTGCAAGGCAACTCTTTCTGAAGTCTCTGTTCCTCCAATGCAATACAGCACAGGGCAGTATTTGGGGAAATTGAAGTGTTTGCTTTTCTTATTACATGAAAAGATCCAGGCACCTACTTCTTTTCTTATCACAAAACAATGCTCACTGAAGTAAGCAAATGTAAAGACAGAGGCTCTCAGCATCACTGGGAGCAGGTAGCACATGTTCTTCACACCTGATTATGAGAAACTGCTTGGTTGCTTTGCATTAATGAAGACAGAGCTCTTTGCTGCTGCTTGGCATAACGTGTGCAGATGTCTGGGACATTCCTGAATGTGGTTAAACAAAAGATGGCATTACAGGTCTAGTCATGAGATCTGCGCTCCTGTGTAGGGTCAGTCAAACTCCTCCTGGGTAATCTTATTTTTAATAATGTTTTACGAAGTCAGTGTAGCCAAGTCATCTAAGACACTGCATGGAACCACAGGATAAAAAAATGTTCACTGAGAAGAGAAGGCAGGAGGGAACATCTACTTAATGAAAAAAGAAAAGTATTAATAATAATATTGAAATTATGTCAAACAGCCTATGCTTCTACTTTCAGTCAGAATTAACTGTTTCATTCTGTTCAGCATATTCACCTCGAAACATTTAATAATAATAATTTTTTTTAAAAAGGAAATTTGTTCTTTTCTCTCTACAAATTCCTTACTTTTTTCTTTCTCTGTGTTTCTGCTCTTGTGTTACAGAAATTAACGGAAGCTCAGTTATAAGAGTCAATAAGCACAGTCTCGAATATGGGGCTTGGTCAATAGTTCTCTCTGTGACTACACAGAGGCCTCAGAATCAGTTTTAATTTTTTTTTGTGGGGGTTTTTTGGTTTGTTTTTTTTGTGT